>APFE030741526.1:0-21956 GCA_000404065.3 Pinus taeda
CATTTTTTAAAATCTAATTATTAAATTTATAAATTTTATATTATTTAATTTTATTAAGCTTTAATTAAAATAAATAATTCATTTCATATATATATTTTTTTAAAAAATTATAATAGGTTAATACCTTTACTTATCTACTATGTTTACACATTAAAATAAAATATGGTTTTTTAAAATTATTTATTAATTTTATAAGTTTAATATATATTTATTTTATACTGTTAATTAAAACAAATTAAATTGATTAAAACAAATAATTTAATTTTAGATATTTTATTTATTAATTTTACTTAAATAAATAAATTATAAATAATATTAAAGTATTTTTTATATTTATTAAATTTTTAAAAAATTTTCATAATATCTTTTTTTTCTTTTTATGGTAAAATACAAAAATAATTGTATTTTATTATTTTAATAAAATACAAAAAATTATTAATTTTATTATTTTATAAAATAAATATGGATTTTTTAATTGGGTTGTAGAATATAAAGTGACAGGTTGTTCTATTAAGACAATTTGTGGTTAAAAGGTCACATATTCCAAATTTAGCTTAAACACCCCTAGATTGTGGCAAGTTAAACATGCTAGTCATCTCAAAACTCACTCACATTGCCTAATAAACAAATAAAAAACATAAAAAATTTATTTATATATTTGTTTATACATATATAAAATTAAAATTTTATTGGAAAATATTAAAATAAAATTATACTAAATATTTAATATTTTAAAATAAAAATGTGTTACACTATAAAAAATAATAAATTTATTTTAGAATATATATATATATATATATTAAAAATTATAATTAAAATTATATAGAATAATTTTATAGAAAATATTAAAATAAAAACCTTACAAATATAAATGAATAAATAGTTCAAAATTCATTTTAACTATTAATTTATAAAATATTTACTAAAATTAAATAAATTTAAAAAATAAGAAAAATATTATATAAATATTTGATATATATGGACTAAATATGATGCGTAATACTAGCAATGAAAAAAAGTGGTATACCATGAACAATAAGTTGTTAATATTGATAAAAACACTTAGAGGTTTTCTTGTGATATGTGTTTCTTGGGGGCGGGGAGTTTCTTTCTTTTTTTGGGTTCTATTTTTCTATTGTCGGATTCTCGCATATTTTACTTTCCAATTTCCATGTCGCTCATCTCAGTTTAATTCTTCGTTGACATTTTTCTTCTCGAGTTTATTGTGGATGATGAACTACTTTATTATGGCGAGTATAACCCTTAAAGTGGGCATGCATACCCATCCCATGAAAATTTATTTTTATAAAAGACTGCCCATTGGTTTCACCTCCCATTCACAAGATAGTGGAAGTGTCTCACTTTCCTCAAGGCTTATTTAATTTGTTATCAAATCATCCAAATAATGCACAACATTTGGAGGTTCCAGGAATGATTCCTTCTGCTAAGCATGCTTCGTCTCTGGATATAGCAAGCCCTAATCACAATAAGCATCATGTGACAACCTATAAAGCAACAAAATTCAAATATTTAAATTGTAATAGAGGATGATATTCCCCTTTGATACATTCTACAACTTATGTATAGGGATCTAATTGGTCGGTTTGCTAGGAAGGTGGTTAAACCTTCTTCTCCACCACATTGGATCGATTCCAATTGGGTTCTTATTATCAGTCTGCAATTCCACATATTTCCTAAAGCTTAATTATGTGGTATCATCAATAAAGTAGATGAAGTGAGGACTCTGCTATCCTCTGACTGATGTTGGTGAAAATCTAAGTTGATGCTTCAAAAGTGGAATATGGATTTCAACGCTTCACTTAGCCCCATGTGAATGAAAAAAATGGGCCCTCCTCCCATATTTGTCAACACCATTCTAGAACAAATCAGTGTTGGAAAAAATAGGAAATCATATTGGCCAATTTGTTTGTTGGGAGGAATTTTTCCTTTCAAAGCAAGATGGATGAGTGGCATGGAAGTAAGTCGAGATCAACTCCAACGAAGGTTTCTTAGAGAATATTGAATTGGTATTCAACAAGGTTGCATGGAATCAAACGATTGATTATTGGAAGTTTCTCTTTCATTGTTTTCATTTCCATGAGGTAGGTCACCTCGTCTCTAATTGCACACAAAAGAAAAATTCTAATCATCTAAAAAAGTTTATATTAGGGATCTTTTGAACATGTAGATTAAGGCCTCATGACTAAGAGAGAAGGATCCTCTGGATTCCAAACTCGAAGGCACTCACGACGATCATCCTCCCTCCTTAGGTAAGTGGTTTCAGCCCCCCTCATTTTTCCTATAAAAAATAACGATAAAATTCTTCATGATGGTAATATACTTGGGAAATTTTCCAAAGTTATGTCCCTGATAACAACATCTCCAGTGCCTTCTATTCAAGGCCTCTCCCTCTATAAAATGTTGCCTCATGTCAAGGAGAATGATGTCTTTCCAAATCTGATTTTTCCTTATGGTTCCAATTCTTCATCCAACTCTTGTGGGAAACCTCCTTCTGCAGATTATAAGGTCACTCGTTCCTCATACGAGTTCTATGTTTCTATTGACCTCCATGTTAAGTGAAATGCTCTCTATTCATCTTCCTTGACGTGTGAATATGTTTCAGTGTCTAGTGGTCTAGCCATGGATGCTCCTTCTGTCAGTTATGACAGTCACAAATCCTTGCTTTCTAAGGCCCAATCTAAGGTTAAGGAAAACATTCTAAGTGGAAAAAATACCATAATATCCAAGTTTCTTAGATAAAAAGCCCCTCCCATGAAGGAAAATGAAGGTCTTGCCTCTGAATACTAGGGGGTTTAGGGCCAAACCCAAAAAAATGACTCTAAAGTGGCTCGTTCGAGCCCACATCCTAGATGTTATAATGACTCAAGAAACTATGTTATCGAATGCCTATGTGGTTTCAATTTTAGAAATATGGTGTAGGAATAGGTGAGTCATCACATTATTCCAATTACAAATTCTTATGATGCATTAAAGAAGTCAAAATATTTATTTGACTCACTCTCATAATTGGAAGTAGTTCATAAATTAGACCTATGATGCATGATCTGGAAGCCATTAGAATTAAAATGGACATCCCTATCATAGCCTTTGTCAAGGCCCTCTATCCTACATATTATCACTATATTCAATCCTTACAAATTAGTTCCCAACTCAAGGATGATACTTTTGACACTCTTGTGGAGGCGTTTGCAAGAAGGAAGAAAGCTTTTGGGAAGAGGAATATAGCTTATCAATCGCATGAAGAATTTGTGTGCCTTCCACAAAAAGAGAGGAATCAGTCACAAGATTCTTCTAGATGAAGAGTTGGTAGAATAAGACATGGAAGGAAGAATAATAGAGACAGTGGGGATAAATATCATCAAGGAGGAAAAGATGATCTCCATTATATTTGTTTAAAGATTTATAAACCTTGTGTGATTTAGTTAGCAAACATTTGGATAATATTTAATATGTTATTGAAAATAAAAATAAGAATAACGAGTTGGAAAAATGGATGTGTGTTTATTTACATAGGTTGATCCAATAAGTTTTTCAATGGTAAGCTAAAACCAAAGAATCCAACTCATTAAACATGTAGAGGAAAACATGTATATCAACTAATTATTTTTTAATATATATTCCTATTACATAAATTAATAATTATGCATAGTGAAGAACCTTAGGCATATGCCCTTTATGCAAAACTTACCAAATAGTACCTAAAATACCATATGGGGTCAAGGACACCAGAGAGAATGCATGTGTCATGGTTGGACACCTTGATCATAGTGCCTAAAGCCTACACTGTTTATTTTCTTGTGTAAGGCTCTTATTTTCCTTTTCAACCATGGCTTAGGCCCTTAGACCCCTCACTACTATCAAAAACCAATTAATTGTAGCCACTTTCCACTTAAAGGCTAAAGATCTCATAGAAAGTTCGTATGTGGTGTTTCAATTTATCTTTCACCATTATTAAGCCTTGGAAGCTTGGATAAATTCCTAAGTCCCTTTTTATGATTTCCTAACCATTCATAAGTTATAAAGACCCTTCATGGTTACTAAAAGCATCATAATATCCCATGGTAAAGCACTCATATTTTAGACTCATGGTTATCGAATAGAGGTGTTTTCCATGTGATTGAGACTAGCAAGTATCATTTTGGGCATAAGGTTGTTATTTTTAACTAATAACCTTGGTTAGGACTATAGGCCCATTTTTGGTGCGCAATTAACCTAATGATGGTGTCCATTAGACCCTTGGAAGAAAATGGTATCTAGCAATGGTCTAATGTGGTGGTTCAAGGACTTGCCCATGGTGCTTGAGGTTGATAATAAATATTTATGGCTAGATGTTCTTATTTCCTTCCCTTAACTACAACGATAGACTTGAGACCCATCAATTATGCCTAATTATAATGTGTTAATCGACTCAAATGTGAAAGAATCCCTATAAAGAGCTTAACTCAATATTTCTAGGTGTTGTTCATGATGCTTGATCTCAAGAAGGTTTACATAGTGGGGTCACCATTTCCCACTTGACCATGCTTATACCTCAACATTTCAACTACAAAATGACTACTTATGATGCTTGTACTGTACTCAAATGTGAGAGAACCCTAAAATATTCCTACATATTGGTTTTTGGTTTCCTAAAATGTTTGACCCTAACATATTTTTCTTCAATACCCCTATGGCCATTCAAACATCTCAAGATGAAGGGGTATATAATGAAGCTCCCTTTTGTCTAATTGCATTGGAGCCTCACTTGTAAGAAGTCTCTGAGAACAAATGTTTGGGAAAAGCTCGTGCAAAGTATAGAGAAAAGAATATATTGTTGGACCTTTAGGACAGTCAACCTTTCTATTAGACTTACCTTTATTAAATTACTTTTGCAAGCCATCCTTATGTACCTATTCTCATCCTTGGCAACCCCTAAAGCCATTCCAGAAAAAATAAGAAACATACAGAGACACCTCCTTTGGGGGGAGCTAGAGAGTAAACAAAATGGGCCCTTGTCACCTGGGAAAATTATACTATCCTAACCACCTAAGGGGCATATGACTAAGAGAACCTAAAATTCTCACTCAATCACTAGGAGCCAAAACTTGGTGTTGGTGTCTTCAAAACTAGGAAGCTTTATGGAGTAAAGTATGGAAGGAAAAATGCATGCCATGAACAAACAATAATTTGTTGATTTGGATGGGGAGTGGAATTGAGGTTTCTCATCTTCGGAATTCAGCTTGGAAGAATAAACACTTGATTCAAGCTCACAAGTTTTGGGAAATCAAGCACGTAAATTTAGGCCTCTTTTGGTAGGATTCCTACAAGAAATGGACCATCTTGGAAAAAGGAGAGTTGAATGAGCTAAAAACTTGTTTGATATTGCAAGGTAGAGTAGAAATCCAATAGTATAGGGTACAACCTCAATCTCAACAACAGTGGAGGCGGTGGGAGAAGTGCACACACTGACCAGTGAAGATAAGATTCAAAACACAGGGAACCATCACAAACGAACTAGAAATTAGAAGAATTAAAATACAATCTAGGAAAGATATCCTCTACTAAGGACATTGGCCTAAAGGATTTTTTAGCTTAAAGGAGGCTTACATATTATTAGTTGGCATAAAAGGACACCCCAACAAAAGTAAATGGAAAAAGCTATGGGAATCTAAACTTTGGCCCAAGGTGATCCATTTTCTTTAGATTGTCATGCAAAACAAGATATTAACCTGGGATAATCTCCAAAAAGGGAGTTTTCAAGGTCTAGGTAGACTCTAGCTTATGTTGGAAACGCATAGAAACAACTAAGAATCTACTTAATAACTATAGATTTGCATCAAAAACACGGAATCGTTTTGCCATAATTTTTAGACGATCAAATTGGAATGGAACCAATATCCATGTTACACTTTAAGAATGTAACTTTTGGCCTTTTACAAGTGTTATAGTGAATATAACATTAAATTGTTTTCCAGGATTTATAATCTGGGAAATATGGAGGGAAAGGAACATAATAATATTCAAACATTAGTCCTTAAATATTAGGAAGGGTAAGAGAAACAATCCTCACAACCCCTTGGCTTACAAAAGATTGGGGATGCAATTCCAAGGAATCATGCATTCTCACACTTTTTGGGCTCAACCAATCCTTCATCATTTTTTAAGCTCCACATAATTGGAAACCACCTCTACTCGCTTCTTAAAACTAAAATTTGATGACGCATCTAGGGGTGATCTTATCCTTGTTAGTTTTGGAGGGGTATTTAGAGATATCATGGAAAAACTACTCACATTTATGTGGGAAATATAGGAAATGAAATTAATAATGTGGCGAAACTCTCATCCCTGGAGAAAGGTATAATAATAGGTAAGCACTTTAGCTATCAAAAATTGATCATTGATAGGAACTCTAAAATTTTTATCCTAATGATTAAAAATCCCACAAAATGGATCCAAGATCACTGAACAATATCACTGTATTGACTATCAAGTGTTGAACAAGATCACTGTCTGGATTAGGTACCCGATCCCACGGATTGATGAACTTCTGGACCAATTGAAGGGGGAAAAATATTCCAGCAAGATCAACTTGAAATTGGGATATCACCAAGTACCAATCGAACCCGTTGATGTGTGGAAGACTTCCTTCAAAGACAAGGAGGGCTTTTTCAAATGGTTGGTTATGACTTTCGGGTTGACGAATGCTCTTGCAACCTTCATGAGGGTGGTGGATGACATCTTGTAGCTACTCACCAATTCATTTGTCATGGTATACTTGGATGACATCCTAATCTTCAGCTAGAGTTGGGAAGAGCACCTCCACCACATTCGAAAGGTTCTCCAAACACTGCGGCAACACAAGCTATGTGCCAATTTGGATAAATTCACTTTCGGGATGACCCAGGTTCAGTATCTGGGATACATTATTGATGAACGGAGGGTGCATGTGGATCGAGCCAAGATCTAAGTCATTCAGGATTGACCAGCACCAACGACTATGACAGAGCTCCGTAGCTTTTTGGGTCTTGCCAATTTCTACCGTAGGTTCGTATTGGGATTCTCTCATATCACTTGGCCCTTGAGTCAATTTGCCAAGGGAGGAGTGAAAGAAAAATTATTTGGTCTGAATCTCAACAGAAGGCATTCACAGAGTTGAAACATCACCTCTGCTCTGCACCAGTTCTCACATTACCAGACTTCCAACAACCATTTGAGATCAAGACAGATGCTTATGACTATGCTATTGGGGTAGTCCTTACTCAACAGGGGCATCCAGTGGCATATCACAGTGAAACACTTTCAGACACAGTCCAGAAGTATCCCACTTATGACAAAGAGATGTATTCCATTATGCAGGCCTACTGACAATGGAAGCATTACATTTTGGGGAAGGAAACAGTCATCTGCACAAACCATCGACCCCTGTAGTTCATACAAACACAAGGGAAGTTGCAGAATGATCACCATCAGAAGTGATCCACATACCTGCAACTGTTCCATTTCAATATCCTTTCAAATTCTAGCCTTACATCTTAAATTCAATGGGCCACTTGGCTTGGTCATATAATGGCATCTGTAACATTGATTAGGAATTAGAGAAATTTATTAAGAAACTGGGGAGAAGGATCCCTTGATATAAAACAAGTGCCTTTGCTTGATTATTGGTTTCCTTATCTGGTTCCCATTCAAAACAAACTTTTTGAAAAAGATCCTCCTACACCTACCATTGACCTGATTTTCCTTTTGAGGCTCCATCTAAGAACATACAAATTTTCTATGAGAGAGTTGCTAACCTTGGAACACCTCCTCTACCACCTCTAGATGAATTTTCCAATTCTACCACTATCTAGGTTTTAAGTTGATGATTATAGGCTAAGAGGCATGTAGAAAATTGTAGGCCCAACAAGGTTTCAATTTTAGGAATCACATCAGTTTAATTCCCTACCCAATATCGATTTATGTTGTTTTTTTAAACATGAATGTTTTCTATAGCATGAAACACAACCATTCCCACAATAGGAGAATCACTAACCATTAGAAAGAAATTAACCGAGTTATGTGTTTGCAAAGTCGGTGCTCATGGACATGGGGCTCAACATTTTTAAAGGAAATTAGCATCTCAATAAAACCTTTACTAAGGCAAGCCTAGAGATTCCCTCATGACTAGAGCTTCTATTGAGTTGCCACAAATTCCTTTAGCAAGGAAAACCTACAACTTCCTTCATGCCTGGAGATTGTTATCTATAGGAATAACAATATTCGAAAAATAAGAACCATTCCCACAATACGAGAATCACTAACCATTAAAAAGAAATTGATTGATTGATTTTTATGTTGGTAAAATCAGTGTTCATGGACATGAGGCTAAACAATTTAGGTCATAAAACAATTTATAAAAAAGAAATAGACCAGATCAACATATTAACTAGAAAATGAACCAGGTGTCACTAGGTTTATTTGAAATTCCTCCAACGTCTACATCATTTTATTATAATGCATAAAATATTTAATCCATAAGTTATTCATATAATTGAAGACATACAACCAATTATAGGTGAATTTCAACAAACTGGCAGTAATTTTTCAAGTGCAACTATAAGCATGGTATTATAAGTGGAAAAACATTCTATCAAAAAAACAGTTATTGATATAATTGAATACATACAACAAATTCCTTTTGTAAATTTGATTTTTCAAGGATACTGTCAAAAACGCATATGTATGAAAAATTGTTAAGTTGTTTCTATTTTTTTTTTAATCTTAATTTATTGTAGGAAATCAAAATTACTAATAGCCTGTAGGAAAGAAAAATTCAATTATTATTAACTAAATGCATGCAATAAATTTGCAGATAGTTTCATCTACGGAAAGAGTTAGTTATGTTGCTCATACAAGGAGAAATGGTAGGCGAGTGACCAGGGGTGCCTAGCTGCAATGCTCTTCATCAGATGAGGAAGGAAGAGTAATGTGAATGTCCACAATGCTCCCAACAATTTTTTTGAGGATGGCCATGTAGCAAAGGCTGATGTTGTCCCACCATCAGCCATAGAGCCACCGCCAACTACAGTTCAAGGGGCAAGTTCAACTAAGAAGATCAAAGTTATAAGAGGTTGGGAAGAAAAAGACATGTTACTTGCAATTTACGACATAGAGTTTAATGGGTATTCAGTTTGGGCATCTACAAAAAACATGGTATTTCACCCTCCTCAATACATTATTAGATAAATGGGATGACTCATACAAAATGTACAAGGTCTCTTATAGTTATGACCGAAGAGGAGGAGGCTGAGGTGGTTGAGTGGTGTAAGGAGGTGGCCCAATTGGGACATGGGATAGAGTTGATACAACTCAAATCCATTCAAATATGGGTTTCCTAGTAAATCATGGTGGTTTGGATTCAAAAAAAAGCATCCAAACCTTGTATTGTGTACAACTGAGGGCCTTAACAGAGAAAAAGCTTTAAATTTATGCCTTGCAATTGTGTCTAATTTCTATGACACTCTTTTTAGTGCATACAATGAGTATTCTTATGTTGTAGACCATATATGGAACTATCACGAAATAAGCTTATAGGCAAGAAGGAATTGTGGCATGCGAGTAATTTCCAAGAGAGGGAGCCAAAATTTTCCAAAGATTTTTCCTAAGAGCAGGGAGTGGATAACTATTCTATGTTGTGTCATTGCAATTAGTGCTTCAATCCCATGCTTTTATCTATTCAAAGGTAAAAATCAATTGGAAAACTATATACAAAACTGTGAACCAGGTGCATGCATGGCTGCACATCCTTATGCATGGATGACTAAGGATTTTTTTTTTAATTGGATTTGTCACTTTGTTGTATCTATTGCAAGTGGTGTCTCACTTGAGAACATACACCAATTGATTTTATATGGTCATGGAAGCCACATTGTTGTGCAAACAATTGAGGAGGAAAACAATTTGGTCATCAACCTATCAACATTTCCTGCTCATACCACTCATAGATTTCAACCCCTTGATGCCAGTGAGTTTAGTGCTTTCAAGAACTATTTAAGGTTAGAGCAAGTTGCATGGATGGAAAAGAATCTAGGGTTCAAGGGGAAAAGGTTTGAACTAACATAGCCTATAAGTAAAGTCTTTAAAAGGGCTCTCACACCATCAAATGTCAAGGTTGGCTTTAGGAGGACTAGAATATGGCCAATGAACTATGATGCTCTTATGCATGATACTAGTTGTAGCCAGGCATTTCATGTAAATGGTCAAGAAGAAAGGCATGTCCAAGAAGATGTTGAAGTTCAAGAAGAAGTGGATGAACATGAAGATGCAGTTGCAGCTGATAATATAATTTCCCTCTCTCAAGGACACATATGGTGATGATGATGAACAGGTAAGTGAAACACAATACAATCATGAACGAATTGGTAGTAACATGGAGGTTTTTCTACCAACTGAAGCACATGGAACTTCAATTGTTGATATTCTTAATGACTTTGTTGATCATGAAAATGACAATGATAATGTGGTTGAAAAATATATTGTTACTATTTCACTAGGAAGCAACAATGACCAATTGACATTGCTAAGCCAAGTAACCCCACCATCATGGATGGTAGAAGCCATATGCATATAAACAAGCATCATGTCATAAGAACGAATGAAGAAAGCATGAACATGCCTTCACAACAAGTAGAATTAAACAACGAAATTGTTCATTTTTTTATGGACAATAGATCAATGGGAGAAGATAGTGCACATAATGAGGAATCATACGAAGAGAATAATATAGTTCAATTAGTAGTCCCAGATATTGAATGACAAGTGTCAACCAATGGCATGCATCATGTAGGGAATGAGAAGTTACTTAGTTGGTTACTAAAGCTACTAGTGGAGATAATGTCAATGAAAAAAAAACATGGAACACTAGGTAGTCTTCGTTTGGGCCAAAGTTCACAGTTACTTGCCTCATAAACTATATAGCCCTATTAGCTGAGTCTAAAAAAAAGAAACTTGACATTCAAGAATTAAAACAGAAAAATAAGGATATAGTCAAGGAAAAGAATGCAGCAAGGATTGCTGCAACACAACTTTTCGAGCAGAGGAAAGGCTTGAAAGAGAGAAAGTAAGGCAATAAAAGGACCATAAAAAACAAACAGAAAGGTAGGAAAACAAGCAAGAAAGGCTCAAAAAATTCTTCAAGGAGAAAGAGGAATAACAATTGACAATGATGCAAGCACAACTAGTGAAACCAGGATGATGTCAACCACATATTACCAAATTGCAGATAATACACAATTATTCCAAGACCTCATAAAAATTCAAGTTCCTTAGTATTAGAATGGGGGTTAACCCACTTGCTATATTCCTATCAGTGCAGGCGTCAATCTTACGTATGCTTATCAAACAAGGAACTCAAAAAGTTTGCGCACTATAGATTTTGGAGGCCATCTAGACTAGGGGTGTGATATGTTTTTGGTTGTAACCACATTATGATGTGGATTTTGGATGGATTTCCTCTTTTTCTTGTCACATGAGGATTTTGGCTTATAATCTAGGTCGTTTTATTCCATATTGTTTGCAACATTGTAACCAAAAGCCATTTTAGAAGCAACATCCATAGTCTATTTGAATGGAGAAATCCTAGCTTGGAATGCAAATGGAGCTTTTGTTCTACCATTACATACCAAATTATCCACAACATCACATTTTTCTCCACGTTGCTAAATAAATGACAAATGAGGGAATAATGGTATCATGAAAAACTTACATTTTATAATTTGAAAACTCCATAAAACAGTGAACAACAACAATAAACAATTTAGGTCAATGCAAACATCATGACTTCATTTATTTTGGTGGTCATTTTCAACCTCCTAATTTCTCCCTCACTATTACAATTGAAAATGCATTCAACTCCATTTGACAATGCTTATGGGGTTTAGTATTATGGCATTGTTTAGTCAACTTCATTATTTCCGTGAACTATAGATGCACCTTTATTATGCCACTCTTGGTTTTCCCTCTTCACAATCTTCTATTTGTTTGTTCACTTTATTCTTGGTTGAGCGATTAGAATTATGAATGTAAAATTTGATGCCTCATTAACTAATATAAATCATTGTTGTCAGTATATTGCTTGGAGATTCCTTCCTATTCAACTATATGATGCTTGGGTTGCATGGATTCAGCTAGGTGCTGACCCCTAGATACTCATCCTATGGTTGAGCTCAGTGGATCCTTCTGTAAATTTATTAATATTTTGATAGTGATATTAAATCAGTTAAGGTTGGCTTCGAGACAAAATCCTTTGACATATTGTTATGATTGCTTTGATTTCCCCACATGACTCTTCGCCTATCAAGATTGACTAAATGGCTTATTATATCTTAATGATTTGATATAAAGTGCGAGATTTACGTTTGCATTAATTTATGGTCATCGCCTTGGTAATTTTTAATAACTATAATTTTGTTTAAATTATTAAACATCAGATTCGTATATTTATCACTCTTATCCATATCAAGGAGATGCAATTTTAAAGGGTCACTTTCGAGCCTACTTTAATATTTTCCTAGGAGCTATGACTCCATAACCTATGACAGTTAAATTGGCTAGTGACCCTTTGCTTATACCTACATGCTTGTACAGTAATACACTCACTACCACTCATTTTCATCTCTCTCATACAATATAACCTTAAAAATGTCACATGGTTAACTGGAACGCTTTGATTTTATCAAATAAGGGAAACACAATTTATTAACATATACAAGATACTTATTTAGCTATATATTTTGGGAGATTTTATATATAGATGCGCCTCATCTCATTATGTTGATATACAATTAAATAAATGGTTATTGAATATTGGGTTTGTGTTGCCTCTTCTCTCATGGTAGAGCTCATAATCCAAAGTGATTCATGCAAGAATTTTAATCAATACTATATCTACTAGATGGACTAGAAAACACCATCAAATAGAAATCCAGGGTATTGTACCTTTGTTATATGTGAATAAAGGTATTCTAAACATTGTGATAACATATATCGAACTGGAGGAAAAAGGGTGTTGTTGAGGTCGAGTTACAATGATATAAGGAATTTGTCTCCATTATTTTGTAAACGAAAGGACATTATTAGAAATAAGACTAACTGCCATATCACTTATATCAACTAATGAATATAATCAAGTTACAACTTAATTACATTTAACATGATATGTCCTCATATAGGAAATTTGGCCTACTGTTCTACGACTATTTATAAATTCTCTAAGAAATACTAATTTGCATAATCCTACAATCTGATTATAGGATCTTTTAGTATAATTAAATACATTGGGTACACATATTTTGTATCATTTAACATAAGCTAGAAATTATTATACTAAAAAGGACAGGTTAAATAAATGACGGTATAACATTCATTTTAGTTAATGATATATAACTTACACAATATATGATATTGATAATGTACATAATAAAGAATCTAATTGTAACTACAACTTGGAAAGCACTCGGGAAATAAACATGTTCCTCCTAACCTGAACATCCATTTCTAGTTTCTCGAGACCTAAGATCTAGTTTCCATAAGAATCAACAACATATTTGATTCATAAGTGGTGTATTTTATACATTTATTTCAAGCATACTTCTAACAACATCCTGCTTTAAGGTCTACAAACCTTTTTTCCTATGCATTTTTTTCTTTCCCGAAAGATAATCCTTTCTTTTATTGAAACCTTGCATTTTTCTCCTGCAACTCTTTATTCAACCCTACTTAGTATATTTCTCCGACTAAGTGATTTAACATAATCCTTTTCTCCCATCATGTTAAATCAATATACTTTTTATTAATTTCATCTAGGCATTTTTAGGAGGTTTTTTGGAAGGTCAAGCATGTGGTCTTAACCATAGCTTTTCCAAAGCTGGAAAGAAATATTTCAACTTTAGTGTTCTTTTCCTGAGATTTTTTCTAACACTTTATTTATTTTATTAATAATCAAATTGATTACATCATCACAAAATTTTGCACATGGCTTCCATAGCCATTGAATCCAACAGTATGTTCATGCCTTGAATAGTCAACATTAAATGTACGAAATAGAGGGGTATTAGAGTTAGCATCACTAATTTGTTTAACCAGCAAAATTCCATATCATTGACTTCAATTTAGTAATTTTGCGTATTGAGTAGTCATTATATATATAGACATAAAATGAAATTCCATTTTGTATAAATTGGAACTATGGTGAATGTGAATGATGGGATTAGACTCGTTATATACTATAGAAGGTTCTTTTCCCTTAATTGTTACTTGGAAAACAACTTCATGGAAACTTTGTTTTAAAGTTCCTTATATGTGGCATCTAGAACATGTATCCTTATTTGTTATGTTTACTTTTAATTCATGGAAATGGTTTACGGTTTAATAACACCAATACCTTTATACATTTTTGAAGTATTAAGTACATTCATGCATGTGAAAAGAAGAATTGATAATATATTTTGTAAAAGGTTTGGTTTTATTAAAAGTAGTTGTAACTAATGTTGCTAGTGAGATTAAGGGAGGGATGCTTAATGAAGCAAAGTGAAAGGAAAAATGTTCCAATGTGATTTAGAGCCATAAATGTGAAGACTAATGTCTAAAATAATGAAATGAAATATTATACATAGAGAAATATAGTAATTTTGAAATGAATACCACCTATATGACATGGGATTTCGGTTATGATTTCTTGTCAAATTTAATTTTATAGACTATGGGGCCCATGCTAAGGGTCAAATATGAATACATGATGTACGTAAATGTTCCTTATACCTTAATGTTAATGTGCATATGGTTATTTATGTAAATTACAGTGGGAAAATGTGCTAAAATAGAGTTTTGCATCCTAGACATTTATAGGATAGTAGGGAAAGGCCCAAGCAGGGCCATCAACAGAGGTAATTTCCCACCCAAATTTCCTCTCCCTAGAGATAGATGATCTTAATAAGGGAAAAAGTTTGTCCAAGATGGGGAGAGGGCAAAAGCTTCAGGTGACCTTTCTAGTTTTGGAGCCTATTGGAGAAGGCCCAAAAGAGTGAGTTTTTGATCTCTAAATTCTTCACGACAGGAAACTTTTAGAAGAATATGATAGATGCAGCAAAGTGTAATTTTGTGTTAGACCAGGTTTGATCACTATTGGGGAATCATATTGGATGTGAAATTGGCTCATTCTAGTTGTGGAAACAAGTTCCCAATTATTGGGAGGAGAATTATTTTCGCCAGTATAGTTTTCGTGGAAAACCAGGTAAGTGATGATTAAAATTTTTGTATGATTATATAAGAATTTTTTATAAATCCATAGAGGAAAGGATCCTAGAGCTCTGGGAGGAATTATTGGATGTGTAGCCCCTTTATTGTATTACTAGTATTGTGGATGTCTTTAGGAGGGGCTAAGACCATATGCACTTGGTACAACTATGACTACTTTGACCATTTCGATGATTGGAGAGGTAGGTGCTCTCTAAGTACTTATAGAAGTATTCTGATTAAAATATCACTTGACATTGCATAAATTATTAATAGCTATATTACTTCATTTGATTGAAAAAACTATGATTAAGAGTAATGTGATTATTATTAAGAGATACTAATTGCATTTGTGGGTCATACCCTATAGGGTGCATGCAATGGAGGTTGTGAAATAATCCTAGGTGCTTGTTATTGGGAAATTAAAATATGCTTAGAGTGTTTATCATAGTTGATAAACCACATGTAATTAAACTTAATGCGTAAAGTGACCATGATTTCCAAGAGTAATTGGAAAGTAACATTACTTTGGTATAGAAACTTTGTTTTTGCTTGTTATAAGATTGAGCAATGGATAAATTATTGAACATAAAAATTGAATATTTTTAAAGGTGTAAATGCTTATGATTATAGATAAAGATATTATTGTTATATTTAATGGTATTTCTTGGAAACAAAATCCTTCATTGGAAGTGGAAGGATCCCCTTTTCATTGTTATAAGATCAATGTAATGAGTATAAATTAGAGATGAACACCAAGTATGGCGTTATCTTTAGGGGGGGAATATGTAATATCCCTAATGCCACTAGAAATCACAAGACATAATAAAAAATGAAATTTTTACTTGCAAAATTCATATTCAAAGTTAAATTTATTTATAATTCATTTGGGAAGAGAGCTAAATTGACAAATTGAATAAAATTAATTTCAAACAATGGTTGATGTTGAGAATCGGTTATGAATTATTTTCTAGCTAGTTGCATTCATTTCCTTTCCCTCTCGAATCAAACCAAAGAAACAGGAATTTTATGAAATAAGATTATTTTGTCATCTGCGTTGTGAAATCATGGCTCGAAAGCAGAGGGTAGAGTGCAATCCATTTTTATTCTTTTGTTTTCACCTGGTAACAGAATGGTAGTACCAAAATTCCACAAAAGAGTTATTTCATGGTGTAATCTCCCATTATTTTATGGGTGGGGCACAAGGGCAAAGGAAAATTCTAAATGAATATATATTCCTACAACTTGGTTCAGATGCTCCAAGTAACGAAGAACAACAATTCAACATAAGGATTTGCTGGTAAAATATATAATGGATAAACAATAGAAGGATGGTGTTCTTGCATTGTTTGTCTTCAACTCAGTGTCAATAGATATTGGCAGGCAACACCGCATGAGGATGTAACTTGTACATAAGTGGTTTATGCCAATTATTTATGATGGATGTCCACCTTGTAAGGAATACACTAAATAAACTTGAAAGGAGAATATTGGAAACTATGACGAACAAGTGGAAGTTTCATTGTATCTAAAGGGTTTGTTCCACCATCTTTGTGCTTCTTTACATGCCAAGTAAGTTTCTTACTCATTTGCAATCGTCATGCACAAATATGTGACATGCAACTAAGTGTATTAAGCTCATTCTTCCTTGTTTTGTCTACATATCCATGGTTGTTACTATGTGGCCTACTTTAGAGATTTTTATTTTTACTGTAAGTGCTAACCTTCTTGGAAAATTCTATTAGAAATATTATAAATGTTAAAATTTAATAACGACGTTCTCACTTAGTTCGTTCATGGAAAAATACACTTGCCTTTTCATAAAGGATTTCTTTAAGTAATTATATTGATGTTCATAGATTGGTAAAATATACTCAGCCATTAGTCTATAGATATTTCATTATTTATATTCTACTTTGAGCCTCATGGAAAATGTGTTTTGTTTATTATTCTTTATAGTGGGCATGTAGTTTGACCAACATTTTTGAGCCTATAGATAGTAGCTATTATGATAAATTTTGTTTATTTTTGTTTACATTTGAGTAGCAATTGTAGGGAAATAATTCATTTTCCACTCCAAGCATAAAGGTGTGGTAACTGATCTTTTTCATTTACTTTTTTCTTAAATGTTGGGTGCTAGTTGAAACTAATATATTTTTCGAAATGTTAAATGGATTTATTTTTAAGAATGAGGGGAATTGTCATTAGTTAAGTTTTTCTTTTTAAGCAAATGAAAAATTAAGTTGGGTTGATTTCTATTCTCCATGGAAAATTTTAGGGGGGAATGTTCTCCCTTTGGCGGAATTAAGGGTTTTTAAATTTTTAGTGGGTGAATATTTTGTATCATAGTACATTTTTAAAAGTCACCTCAAATGGCCCACCTTATTTTAAGGCAGAGGGTAAAAAAGGTAAATTTAGCCCTTGAAATTAGGTGTTACAACCTTCCATTTGCCCTAATTTTCAAGAATAGGTTTTATTAAAGTGAATCCTATGGGCCAAATACCATATTTATAAAATAGGTATGGTAAATTAATAAAATTATAAATAAATAAGAGGTATGGTAAATAAATAAAACATTTTTTATATTTACTCCATAATTCACCTTATATATATGCAAGGGTGTAAACAAATAGAAATATAAGTAAAGTGGAGGTATGGTAAATATATAAAACATACTTTTACATTTACTCAAAAGGTATGGTAAATAAATAAAAATATAAATAAACTAGACGTATGGTAAATAAATAAAACCTCCTTTTATATTTAGTCCATAACCCCTCGTTCTATTTATGAAGGCTCAAAAAATAGGTTTTATTTAAGTGAATCCTTTGGGCCAAATACCATATTTGTAAAAGATGTATGGTAAACTAATAAACATATAAATAACCAAGAGGTATGGTAAACAAATAAAATATTTTTTTTATATTTACTCCATAAGTCACCTTATATTTACGAACATTTAGGTGAAACCTATGGGCAAAATACTATGGGACAAATACCATGGGCTAAATTATTATTAATACCATGCGAAAAACATTATTAACCCTAATATTAGTATTAATAAAAATAAAAATGGCACATGGTATTGACCCATGGTATTCACTTCATGTGGCACATGGTATTGACCCATGGTATTTCCTAATATCGTGATATGCAACTAGCATAGAGTGAAAAATATTTGATCCCTCTTCCGCTTGTGGATGAAAAGTAAAATAGGATGTTGTAATTTAATGTATGTTAAAATTTTAGCTGGTTAAAATAAAAAATAAAATAAAAATCAACTATTAATTTTATTAATTTTTATAAATTACTAATAGTAATTCTTAATCTCCACGTTTATGATAACCCATGGTATTGACCCATGGTATAACCATGGTATTCATGTGAGCATAGACTATTTAAAGGGGAAATTCTATCATCTTAGATCCATCTTAATTCTGGGTCGTATACTTTTGTTTTCTAACTGCAAATAGGAACATACTTGTGTATTGTTAGGGTGGTTACGAGGTCCCTAGAAGTGATTAATTTGAATTTTTCTTGGTTTTACATATAGTATTAGGTTTTTTCTCATGCTTTTGTGAATGACACGTACTTGTGTATTGTCAGGGTGGTTACAAGGTCCCTAGAAGTGATGAATTTGAATTTTTCTTGGTTTTATATATAGAATTAGGTTTTTTCTCATGCTTTTGTGAATGACACGGGGAATTTTATCCTACGCCCACTAGGTTATCGATATGTAATTTCGGTAATCTTGATTTCAAAAGATATTTTGAAGAAATGCAATGATTTCGTTTGTATTCATTAAACACAATATTCTAATGGAATTCTACATTTGTGGTTTACCTATATAGATTCCATGGAGAAGTATTAGTGGTGTGACATCAGTTGTCCTCAAGTAGAGGCTTTAGTTTTACTCTTTTCTGGAAGCAAATACTTTCTTCCAAGATTTTTGAGTTCCATGAAAAATTTTAAAGTCTTAATAGTATTCAATTATGGGTTCAAGAGAGACATAGTATTCAATTATGGGTTAAAGAGATCCACACTGAATGATTTATTGGCCTTACCTTGACTTAGTTTAAGACTATTCTCTTGGAGAGGCTGCATGTGCCCCCACTTCAAGAGCATAGTAAAGCCATGTAGAACTTAGAGAAGCTATCTTTAAGCTTTTATTGAAGATTGGAAAAATGTCTGGGTTCAATAAGACCGAGTCGAGCATTAAGCTTCCAACAATGCTAGATTTTAACCTGGAGCACTTTTGTGATTTGGAGGGGATGGCCCCTCGTATTTTTGACACATCTTCAGTTGTGAATTAGACTATTACTAACTTTAATTTCCTTCGAAAGTTCCTTGATGACTTGGGGAACCTCAACTCTTTAAGAATGTTAAGGAAGGAAAGAAAGTACATTATGTTAAGTTCTCTTATGCTTTTCAAGTTTTTCTTGGATATCTACAACGTTTTAGGTAGGAAAGTACATTCTATTAATGAAAATTTGTCTTGATAGAGAGGCCCAATTTCAAATTCTAATGCTTTCAAAAAACATTGTATAACTGTAATGTTTCTAGAAGGAAAGCATATTTTTTCAATTTAAATATCATGATCCCATATTCCAATTTATTTTTCAGTAACCCATTAGGCTTTGTAGCTTTGAATAAATCGATGTCTTTTGATAAGATACTCTTCCAAATTAGAAAACAATTTCCTTTTGGCAATAACCACATACAATGTCTTGATTTTGTTATTAAGAACATAGAGGTTGTGAAACAAGCCTGTCCCATACAAGGACTTGATTCATTGATTATGTATCAATTATGGCTCTTGATGTAACAATGTCTTGATTTTGTTGCTTGAAAATAGAGGTTATGCTTTACTATTTCACAGAATTTCATACAATCTTTCCATAAGTATTGATTTGTAATCTCAGTCACTAAGGGATGATAGTAATGACAAACGTAATATTCCATGGTTTGAAGTTCCCCTCTTACTAAATATTTAAATATATCACCACAATTTAACTGTTAGTTAAAGGAATTGTATTTGATTTGTAAAAAATTCATTGCTTGATTATAGATTTTGATTTTTTCCCTTTTTTATTTTTTTCTCAGATTTGGTATGAGATATCTTCCAAGATTTGGGTTCCCTAGTTTCCCCACCATAGCTACGAGGTTCAGATGCTATCATTAAATATTCTCGGAACGTTACAACTTTTCCAGTAAGTGTGCTTTGAAACATTTTTGTTGCTTTTCCATGGTGTTAATGCAAATAAGCATTGCAACTAGTGCCATTGTTTAGATTAAGTGTTGAAATCTACGTGGTCTTGTAATGTTGGAGTGATTGTTTTCTAGCTACTAAGGCCATATGCATTTTTATCTCTTATGTTGTCCTGGGATATTCAAATTTAGAATAAGAATTGAGGTCTCATTTCCATTGTAGATTGCAGTCAGTTTCTTGAACATAATATATAGTAGATTATCTTTTACTAATCAACTGTGGATGTGATCCCTCGCAGGAAAGGAAATTCAAAGTGACTTTGATTTCACGTTGATTTTTCAAAACATCCACACAGGAAGGGAGATTCAAAGTGACACTGATTTCACACTGATTTGTCAAAATGGAGGCAACAGAAAAGGAAACTTTGTATTCAACAATGCTCTTAATTTCATATGTACATGCACAAACATATTTGTAGAAAATATTGAAGGGTTGCCTAAGTAATATTTTTCCATTCCACTACATTCTTTACAGCTTGTAAATAAATGACTTGGAACAATTCATTACACTACTTGTTATTCTTTATTAATCAGTGGTTAAGATTTTGATATTGAACTGGCTAAGATTTTTCTTCCTTCTGTGAAATTGTGTGTTCTATAATGCTTCTTTTCCATTCACTATGTATAGCATATAAAGTGTGTCAATGAATAGGAAGATTGGAAAGTCTTGTGATCCTTGAACTATGTTACAAGGTAGAAACCCAATGGGGCAGGGTAGGTGCATCCCCACAAAGAGGTCACAAATACCAAAGTTGGTATTGGCTAGTGTCTTGAGCTAGAAAATTTCCTTTACCCTTGTATTAACAGTGAATATGCAGAGGATTCTAATATTATCTTTGTAAGATTTATATTTGTTAAGATTGATGAATAAAATTCATGATACATGATCTAGGATGTCCTTGCAAGGTGGTTATTGAATATTGGAAGCTATGATGGCCATTATGTCAGGCCAGGTGGTCGCACTCCCTTGATCGTGAGCATGATTGTGATCAAGATGGAAGACTTCATAGTCTAGATTGATTTTTTAGCAGTGATAGTTAGTGGGCTCATTCACAAAAGCTTCTATTTCACTGATCCTTTTTATAGAGTTGTCAGATTCATTTCCAAAGGTTTTAATTACACTATAGAGTCAAGTTCTGAGAGAGTTGTGATTCACAGTGTTAAGTATAGTAGTTATGACACTTGAATGAAGACAAGCATAGTAGAGGTATCAAACTCTGTTATAAGCTTACCTGCATATTATAAGGGACTTGGTTAGCTTTTTTATAATTTTATAAACAAGTTCCATGTCGTGGAAATGTGAAAGAAAAATAGTGATATTGTCACCATGTGGATCTTGCCATATATGGTTTTATACTTTTTCAAAAAAAATTCTAAGAGTTCACAATGCTAAGATTCACTAGGACTTTACAAAGTTT
>APFE030741526.1:21976-55898 GCA_000404065.3 Pinus taeda
TAATATTTTTATGGTCATAAAAATATAAATGAAAGTTATATATATATATAAAAGAGAAGAGACTTATTTGAAGAAAATTTGTAATATTAAAACAGACATGTTGTCGCACTAAACTATGTGAAGGATGTGATAGTTAAAATTTTTCCCGGTTTCAAGAATTAGTATCCAGAATTTCGCTTAGCCACCATCTTTCACTTTATGTGACGTGGTTTGATTTCGTCCGACATTAGGTTTATATTTAATTTCTGTACGAAAATTAGATTTATATTCCGAGTCATGTATCAATATTATATTTAATTCCTGCAACTTCATACTTATCCCTATTTATATTTCAAAAAGATTCATAATATTTTTATTGTCATAAAAGTTATAAATGAAAGTTTTATATATGTAAATAAAAGAGAAAGAGTCCTATTTGAACAACATTTGTAATATTAAAACAGACCTAGTATAATAATATATATACATTTTACATCGTTATGGTTAAAATAATTATAATTATATATATTTTAATTCCTGCAACTTCATACCTATCTCTATTTATACTTTCAAGCTCCTCTCGTTCTCTTCACCATCTCATCTTCATTTCTTTCCTTGTGGATTTTTTTCTTCTTTCTTTGTGGTCCATATCAATGGCATCGAAGCTCGTACTAATGTTGGGCATTTGCATTTTCGCCCTCTTCCTGCTATCTCCGGTAACAGCCGTAGAAAACCCGCAGGCAACCTTGACGCAACCCGGTAAAATACCACTGACTAACTTAGACATGGAATTTCATTATTTCTTGATTTTATTTTTTTTTCCGTCTCGTCGATATCAATGGTTCAAAGTTCATATTTGTGGTTATTTTCACCTTGATTTTGCTATCTTGTGTAACAGCCACAGATGATGTAGAAAAGCACAAGCCTCCTCACCACCCTCCTTCTCACCACCCTCACAAGGTAAAATCAACAGAGGATGTAGAAAAGCACCGCCCTCCTCACCGCCCTCCTCCTCATCACCCTCACAAGGTAAAATCATTGGTGGCTCTTTTGCTGGGAATTGGCACTGAATCTCTGGTAGCATTTTTGTTTTTCTAATAAAGCCAATCTGAAAAGACAAATGTCTGCGCAAATTCAGTTACACTATAAAAAAAATTTGTTTTAATAGTTTGTTTGATGTGTGTGTTTAGGGCGAATAGCACGGCTCAGAACGGATCTTTATGCACAGCATGCGACTATGCCCTTTTTGGTTGTTTTGGGTGCATGGAATGCCCACACTGCGGCCACTATGATAGACGATAGTTATATTTCTGGTTTCAGGCATGGATGTGGATAAAGCCAGACTTCATGACTGTTTATGTTTTCTTAGGAGTTAATAAAACGTAAAGCGAGACATCATAATTATTTTGACGACTAGTTTATTAATTATTTGAATGTTTTAATATTAACTTTTAATGGTGTGTTTCAGATATCTTCTGGAATATTTCATTTTATCTATCTTCGGGAATATTTCATTTTATCTATGGTTTTTTTTTAAGATTCAAGAGTATCTTGTGAAAGAAGGTTATGTAAGATTACAAAATGGTATAAATTCTCATTATAAATTTAAGATTTATGATTCATAATTTCAAAATTTATATTTATTTTGAATTGTTTGATGTTAAAACATTTTCTATTGAAATATTTTAATTAATATTTTCTAAAGGCTAAACTCTATATTAAAAACTAAAATAATTATACAGTTACAAAATATTAAAAATTAAAAAAGTAATATTTGTTTTCTATATATTTTAAAATAGATGTTGAAATATTTTGTTTATATTCAATATTGAAATATTCTATTTTTAATTTAATTTTTTACATACAAATATATATAAAGTTGATGTTGAAATATATTTAAGTAATATAGTTATTCATGTATTGTATTTCAAAGATAAGATTTTGTTTTTCAACTATTTTATCTCTCTACATGAAGTTTATATGAAATTATGTTACTATGGATATTCAAATATTTTATTTATAGCTAATACTTTTTTGTTATTAATATTTCTTTTTTAAACATGACATGTCAACTATATATTTAACATGGAATGAATTACAGATTCCCTTCATAATGGGGTGCAAGATTGCACATGCAACCTCCATATTGACTAGTGGGGGAATTAAACATCTCCCTCATATTAGAAAAAAAGGGGAAAATATAGAACAAATTAGAGATCTCTTATTGTAAAATACTTTATCTCTATATATAAATATGATGCAAAAATTACATTGACATTGAAGTTCCCTAGAAGAGGTGTTTGCGAGAGGATGAGTGGGCACGCCAAGACCCTAACATGCATTAATGTATAGGACAAGGATTGATGCCCCTCCCGTATTATTTATCACTAGTCACTAGTCACTAGTCACGTTTTCTATGAGCACTTGTTGGAGATCACACACAACAATTTTATTTTAAGCTACTAGGCCAAATGCTTGTTTCAAGTGAAGGTCGTGTTCATCCATGCCCTATAATATGAATATCCATGGCCACTAAATGGACCTCTTCTTATTGCACAAGCAATGACAAAATGTTACGTCAAAAGGTAATTTTTTTGTGTTTTTACTACATTTGGATGTACCTATCAAATTAATTTTGTCTTACTCTTATTCTTAGCAATAAAATTTTAGACTAATTGTGAAATGTTTCCTATTGTAGTGGTGTTCCCACTTCTTCACTAATGGGTTTTTATTATTGTTTTTTAAATATGAGTCCATTAGTCCACGAGAGCACGACATTCATTTACGAGGATCCACAATTACCCTATTCTTTTCAACACGTTAGACTGAATAAATTTCCAGGTTGAGTTTTCTTTTTGTATACATATATTTTAGTGTTTTTTCCAATGTGCCCAACATATAAAAATTTTCTTGAACTTAGTTTTTCGTTTCCTGTAGTTTCCTCCTTGACGTTCAAAACTTCACATTAAACTACCCTTTTTTATCAACTCTCTCTTATATATGTAGTTTTCTCTTAAATTTGACATTGGGTTTCTACAATTCACTTGTTATTTTCCCTTAGGCATCACAATGGGCTAATTATATTCGTTGGATGCATTGCAGGTATTTTCCCCCTCATGACCTTTATAAGTATGCCTCCTAAGTGGAAAATACGCAACTACTAATCTTCGTTCTCACTGCAATGGGAAAATTCCTTCCTTGTTAAGTTTCCATACGATTTGTTGTGTGTTATGGATGTACGCAGTCTGGGTCTATCTCAATAGATCAATGTTTAATTTGGTGGTTCATGTAGACCCCTCCTTATATTGTAGAGCTTGAACATAACTATTCTTCTAGTTGAACGAGCGAACTCGGTTCACCACCGAACTGCAACATATAATGTGTTCTCCATTTATAATTTAAACCCTAAGAGTTATGTAAATATTTGTTCTGTATTACATACTTTTAATATACTCCCCATTCACCTAGACTATTATTGTGATATAATTATCGACTTTGTGTATGTTTTTCATGGTTCGCCATTGCTCCTTAAAAGGGAGGTCACATATGACTATATATTAAATCTTAGTGTTTTCGTTTTAAAGAAAATGGGAACTCTAAAGGTCTATGTTGGTTGTATCAATTCCATGTACCATACTCCTCATGCCACTCTATTTTTTTATTTACTAGTTTGGTTACAGTGAATATTGTCATAGGTTGTCCATGATTATACTTTGTTTGATGTATATTTACTCGAAATGAAATTACATACATGAGTATTGTATGCGATGTAAAATAAGGAAAATAGTTTAATACTGCTTTGTCTAACATTGCATATCTACACATCTCTAGTTCACGGGTTCTCAATTGTAATTTACTTGTTAGTATGTTACCAATGGTTACTCAGGTAAAAAAGCGGCAAAATTATCTATGGTTATTATAATTTTAAGTTCCATATCCTTCTTAATATGTTTACTATTTCACTCTGAGAATTTGTCACATGGGATCATCTAAATTCCTCTGCACAAAATTTTATGACATTTTTTTGGTGTGATTTATGTCTCTTATCAAAAGTCACTACCTTATTTACTCCATTAGTATGAATATTTTCAGGTGGTACTAGTTAACGCTTCCCTCTTAATGGTTCCAAAAGATTCAATCCTTGTACATATTATTCCTCGATTTTCTCTATATCAATATTTTTTTCTTTGATAATATGATCACTCGAATGTTTCCTATAAATCATAAGTTTTCTTTTATTTTTCATATATACATATTTCGTTCGTGATTTATAGATCAATCATTGTTATAGATGTTGATAATGCTATAATTTTTGCTTCCTTTTATGTTACTTATTTAATTATCATAATTCATTCTTAACACTAGAGTTTAGACATTCTTCTATGTTGTTCTTAGGATCACTCAATAATTTTTTTCTTAAGAATTCACAGTTTTACAGAGTGCAACTCGTTAAATGTCCTTCCTTTTTATCCTAAACACATTGTGATTTCTCATTAATTAATAAGCCTATGAGCTACTTTGCACACTTTGCATAAAATTAGCATCCCAGAAATATATTTAAAGAAGTGTTGAAAGTAATTGACATATGGAAATTGTTAAGATAATCATACTTTGCATGGAAATTACAGCTCTTTAGAGTTGGTTAACATAAATTCACCAAAAATAATCCTTCATGGATTTATATATTAATTACTACTCATTATCAAAATTATATCATTCCTCAGGACATTATTTATCACAACATGATATATTTATCAAAATATTTTACAAGATTAACATCGTGTTATCTATCATAGCATGAGATATTTATTAGAATATTTGCACGGTGAACATATATCATTTTCTATACTAATCCTTAAAATAGAATATATATTTAAATATATAACAAGATGCATCAAAATATTTATTGAGTTATTCACAGAGATAATTATGCACAAATTTCTTAGCCAAAATCGTTGCAGAAATTACACTTGATGAGCACACTAGCCACCCTGATCTAACAATACTTGCCAAATATATTAACAGCCCCTATTGATCTCGTTAATAGTGGGTTTATACTTTTCATTTCACAATCAAATTTTCCTTCAGTGACATCCCGGTTTTGTGGTTCTTAACACCACTAGCATAAGATTTTCCTTTAAAGCCTGTTTTCTTTTCCCGCGACGTTTTATTCTTATCCAAGCTTAGCATCTTTCCCCATCTAGGTGATTTAATGGATTTTCTCTCCTATCCATTAAATCTTATGTAGAATCTTTGTCATGGAAGAGTTATCTCAATCTCATTTACTAATGAGATTTTTGTTTTTATTTTCTTTGGTAGGAATCTCGTACTCAACTGTCTCATTCCCAAGTACTTTCAATCCAATTATTTACATGCTAATAAAATTATATATTTACATAAGCATTTCAATGTACTCTATGGCTTTTCTTCCAATCGCACGAACATAAATCAATGAAAACAACATTACAACAAGAGAGGTATATTACATTCTCCCCCACCCCCTTTTAATTCACACTATCCCTAATGTTTATTTCTTAGTTATTTCCCTCTAGAATAATGCTGGATAATTCTTCTGCATTTCATTTTCCTCCCATGTAGCCTCTTCACGAGTAAAATACTTCGATTCCACCTTAACTCAAATGATGGTTCGATTTCGGAGCAAGATCTATTTTAGGTCTAGGATACAAAGAGGCTCTTTTAGAAAGTCTCCTTTGGGTTCCATTTGTAGCATTTTCCAATCAATTATGTGAGAGTTATCATGTACATATTTCTTAAGTAAAGATATATGAAAAACATTATGAACTTTAAAAATTATCAACACATCTCAAATGTAAATGGTTGAGATAAATGCAAAAGGGGGAGATTGTTGGAGAATGTCTTGTCATTAATGTCAATGCTATGGGAAGAATAATTGGTTCAAAGTAGAATACATTGGAATAGTTCATTCCTAGGGGAGAAGATTTGGATGCATAAATAGATCAACGCATTTGAATCAAAATGAGAAGCATACAATGTGTTAGCATTGATGTCTATCCGAGGTGTTTTAGTTAGAATTACCGAAGCATAGAGAGTTTTCACTCCATGATCCTTTGTCCAAGATCACTAGACACACATGTGCAATATGTGTGTGATAAGTGTACAATGACATTCCAAGCCAATCTCTATATCATTCAAACCCTAAAATAAATGCAATAGGGGGATGAAAGATTACACCTCTCAAATGAGAATCCAATAGTTAGTTAATGCAGCTAGCTTGGGGTATACCTCGCCTCTTAGTCTCCAATTTCCTACACATATGAAACCAAACACAAACATCCAAAATCCTTCCTACAAGATCAGGATAGCATGAAGATCATTAATAACATAGAATTAAAACAACATGAATAACATGCATACTATGTGTTGTCTCCCTGGAGACAATTCTTGACTGGGACTGAACTATTTCCCATGACATCCACAAAATTACTTAAAATTTTAAATAAATGGCGAGAGAGTGAGAGCATGAGAGTTGTAATAACTGCTCTAATTAAAAAACCTAGTAGTCAAAACTAGAATGGCCAAACCATTGAGAATTTCTAAGTTTAAATTTAAAATGGGTTGCAATAAAGATGAAGAGAGAATTTTTTTTTTATAGCTCATGCAATTAAGAATATGGGCATAAATTTTGAAAAATAATGATGAAAAGAAAAAGAAACTACGGAGGAATTCTAAAAAAGTGGAGCACCTACTAAGGGATGTAAAATTTAAAAACCTTAGTACTGATGGGTAAATTCATAGTTTTAAATTTAAAAAATCCCTATTGCATCATACACTTAAAATACAACATGAAACTTTAAATACAAGAGGACTAGAAATAAACCATATTGTAACGTTTCCCGAATCGTGGAATCAAACTGGCCTTTTATCACTGAGTCTGTGAGATATTTTCCCATTATATATTCTTCATGATTTCGAGAGTCCAAACCCCTACAAAATTATTGTTTTGTATTTTTATCCTCTCCCATAGTTTTATTGTCCAATCAGTTATACACTGACTCATTGAAATAGTTATAAAATTGTGATTTAAAAATCTACAATAAATATTTTATATACATATAATAATATTTAATTTACCATTAAACTAATTAGATCCCACTCCCTTTATAAAGTTTTTTTATAAAGTGAACCCACGACTTTATTATGAGGTTTTTGATCAACATTAATGTTGTGTGACCCTTTTGACAAAACAAATAGAGGCATTTTTAATTTTTGTAATTAACATATAATAATGTTATTGAGGCCATCATGGAAGCGATGCAGGCCCTAGGTGGTCATTGCACACCCATCAACAAACCACTAGCTATTCTAAGAAAACCATGAACCACCTTCTCGGACTGCCCTCTAGTGGTTTTGGCAAAGTGGGGTAGAAAAACCAAGATTATTCCTTGTCACTGATCTTTCAATTGATGGTTTTTCAATTTGGCTTTCCTGGGGTCTCGTCTCAAATAAACATTGACTTGTCTGACCTCCTAGAATTTTGTTGTTCTGAGCATCAAACAATGTGATTTGTCGATTATGTTGTCACCTACAAGATGTATAATGATGGACTTTTTTTTGCCTGTATTCCATATGTGGTAGTCTTTATGGTCAACATTTCCATCGTAATTATTATTTTTTCTACAAGACCAGGGTTCATGTACGATTCATCCTCAAACACATCCAGTCCTACATGGAACATAATATTTTCTTTCAAATAGTCCACTATAGTTGCTTCATTAATCACTAGGCCTCAACTTGCATTTACGAGAATCACTTCCTTATACATGATCGATGACTTGTCTTTGTTAATCAAATGATAAATAGTCTTTTCTAATGTAGGATGAAGGCTTATTTGGTCAACGTCTCTCAGAAAATTGTCAATAATGGAGCACATTTTCCATGTAACTCGTGATTCATCTTGGGACACCAAAAAAAACCTTTCGATAATTTGTCGCATATTTTTCAAGTCAAGTGGACTGGTATAAATCATAATATATGGGGTTTGTTCTAAAAACTTCCACGATCATTTAGACATACACAGAGCCAATTCTTCTAAATTAGATTTGTTAACTTCATTATAGCCAACCTAGATCCATCTTAACTTTGGATATATCAAGTGCTAAGAGGGATCGAATCTCTCAAGGTGCAAACCTATTTTTTGAGTGAAAAACGACAGGAAAGGTTTGCACCTTGAGATATTTGATCCCTCTCAGTGCTTGATAGATCTGGAGTTAAGATGTGTCTAGGCTGGTTTCAAACATGTGTGGCCAAGGAAAATCTATCAAACATATGATTAATTTTATCAATAATATGTGAAAAATATCTAATATTGATAAACCATTTTAAATATGTTTGAGATTTATCTAGTCATTTTAATTTTAATTTTTCTTAGTGATAAATATTACCAATAACTTTAATGATGAAAATTAATGAAATAAACATTTTGAATGCAAAGTGACAATGTAATAGTGTTGAATGATAGAAAATGTGAATAATAAAATTGTAGCCAAGTACAAATAGTCTTCATTGTGATCAATCTCAAACTATTTTCTTCTAATATTCTTATTTTCATGCTTGTTAGTTTTCTCATATTTCCATATCGATTATATGGAAAGGAAAGTTGAAATTGTAAACCATTCAAATATTTAGCTCGAGTTGTTGCAGTAAACATCATACCTTATCTCTCTTTGCTCTCCAATATTTATAGGTTGAATTACTATAACACAAAAATCAATGTACATTGTCAATAAGTTTTTGCGCTTACATTGAAATCAATGCACTATTAATTCAATCACTTTAAAATTACTGTACCATCATACATCCAATTGCATCAAATGAGAAATCAACATATACAATCAAATCAATGCATCTAATGCAAGAAATAAAATAGTATTAGAAAACAACATCTAAAATAAAATCAATGCATCTAATCCAAGTAATCAAATAGGATTAGAAATAAACATCTACATTAAAATCAATGGATCTAGTGCAAATAAGAAATTAAGATTAGAAACCAACATCTACATGGAAATCAATGCGTCTAGTGGAAGCAATCAAATAGGATTAGAAATCACCATCTACACTAAAATCAATGAATTTAGTGCATGCAATCAAATATCATTAGAAATCATCTACATTGAAATTAATGCACCTAGAGCAAGCAATTAAATATAATTATAAATCAAAATCTACATTGAAATTAATGCATCTAGTGCAATAAATCAAATAGGATTAAAAATCACCATCTACACCAAAATCAATGCATTTAGTGAAAGAAACCAAATAGGATTAGCGATCAACATCTACATTAAAATCAATTCATCTAGTACAAGTAAGAAAGTAATATTATAAACCAACATGTACATTGAAATAAATGCATCTAATGGAAGCAATCAAATAGGATTAGAAATCATCTAGATTGAAATCAATGCATTTAGTGCAAGAAATCAAATAGGATTAGAAATAAACATCTACATTGAAATCAACGCATCTAGTGCAATAAATAAAATAGGATTAGAAATCGCCATCTACAATGAAATCAATGCATCTAGTGCAATAAATAAAATAGGATTAGAAATCACCATCTACACTGAAATCAATACATTTAGTGCAAGAAATCAAATAGGATTAGAAATAATCTACATTGAAATTAATGCATCTAATGTAAGTAATCAAATATCATTAGAAATTAACGTCTACACTAAAATAAATTCATCTAGTGCAAGCAATAAAATAGGATTAGAAATCACCATCTACACTAAAATCAATGTATGCAGTGCAAGAAATATTCTTCCCTCTCTCCCCCCTCCATCTATATCTATATTTCCCTCTGTCTATCCTTCTGTGTTCTTTATCTCACCCCCCTAACCACACTTGCTCTCTCACTCCATAACTATCAATCTCTCTTTGCCTACCTCTCTCCACTCTTTCACATCCTCTCCCTCTCTCTCTATCTCTTCACCTTCAAACTTTGTTACTATATGTCTCTCTCTCTCTCTCCTCCCCCCTTCTCTACATCTCTCCTTCTTCGTCTCTTTATCTGAACATATCTCTCTTTTCACTCCCTCCCTCCCTTCACTTCTCCCTCTCTATGTCTTTCTTCTTTCCTCCCTCTCTCCCCCTCCAACTACATATCTCTATCCCTCCCTCTCTCTTCTTGTCTTCCTCCCTCTCTCCTCCTCTCTCTCAAATCCTTTTTCTCACCCTTTCTCTTCTACCCTCCTCTCTCTCTCTCTCTCCCTTTCTCTCTCTTGCAATCCTCAATCTTCCCCCATTACTCTTTTCCTCTCTCTCAACTCCTCTATCTCATTCTTCTTCTGTCTCTCTTTCTCTCCTGCCATCCTCTATCTTCCCCCCTCCCTTCCTCCCTCTCTCTCTCTCTCTCTCTGACTTTTCCGTCCAATATTCTCTCTCCCCAATCACTCTCTCTCTCTCTCCAACTATGTTACTATATCCATACCTTTATCCTTATCTCTCCTTCTCTCTCCCCTTGTCTCAATCTCTTGATATATGTCCCTTTATCTCACCCCTAAATAGACACTTTTTCTCTATCTCTCCATGGTCACTCCCTCTCTCTTCACTTCTCACTCTCTATGTCTTTCTTCTTCCCTCCCTCTCTCTTCACTTATCACACTTTATGTCTTTCTTCTTCCCTACATTTCTCCCCCTCTGTTAAATTGGCAACTAGGGCCAAACTCCATGTGGGTTAGCTTATTTATGGTAGCTGATATTTTTATTGGATCCCTCTCATTGAAAGGTGTAGGATTGATCTAAAGATCATCCGATTCCGATAAGTATTTATGGAGATATGAATTTATTTTGATTATGGATTTATTATCTAGCCGACCAGCAACTTACCTAGGCTCAAGAAACCCAAACTTCTTGCCTATTCAACCATCCACACTTTTAGTATAAATAAGAGATGATTTGGACTCATTAGATACACATACTTCATGTGATGTCCTTCTCACCATGTCTTGGAGTTTTGGTGAAGGAGAGACACACAAGAAGGTACATTAAATGATGCCCTAGCTTATACGTGGATGATGCCCTAGCAATATCCATACACACATTCAATCCTAATTCATTCTTGAAGGAAAGTGAAGTGAAAGGACAAACAAGAGAAGGTAGCAGGAGTCATTTGAGGGGTGTTTTCCGTCATATGAAGTCTGTTCTCTTAAGCGACATTCTTCTCTGATCTAGGGTTTCATGGGAATACTGTTGGGTTGTAGATCCAATCTAGCCGCAAATTGGATTGATAGATCAGTACCAAAGAAACCGAAGCCATATAAGGGCTAGAGGAGCCCTATCTCTCCCATCACGTGCATCCACATATGGAAGCAAAGGGTTATGTCTTTGCTAACCTATAACAGTCATCCATTTAGGATCACGAAATTACAAATCGAGAGATTGTTGTGTATGGGATGAGTCTTCATGAAGTGTGAGGATAGAAAAAGGCTAGAAGAGCCTATCCAAGATCATCGTTTCTGATTGGAATGGAATGATGTAATATATGCTATATATATATGTTGTCCACATAGTGATGTAAGCAGCAACTTCATGAATGTATGTCGATACACATCAACAACAACTCAATAAACATACATATGCACAACCCAGGTGGATATGCAACTCAATGAATATATATATATATACACGCAGTCAATTAGGAAACACGATGTCACTCAAGCAATATATACATACACACACAACTTTCACACTCAGGCAATATATATATTGAAAATAAATCACTGTAGATGACAACATGATTGTGTAGCTTGAGACCGCATGGAGGATTTCGGATCTATAGCCTAGCTACTCTGCTAGGACGGAAACCATAGCAAGCAACTAAGGTTGATGACGGTGTTATAGTGTTGCAGCATGATGATGCACAGGCATCATAGTGATGAGGATGCACATTAGCCAGGAGCTACATGATGAATGGGCACCATGATCATGGACAACATGATGCATGAATAGGATGATGTATGGGCAGCAAAGTATGATGCAGCATGATGGTGCTACATGATAAGGTGCAGCAAATAGACAAGGTGCAGCACTATAATAGGTGAAGAAGTCACCTTAGAGAATCTGTTGAAGCAATATGTCTTCAACTGATCTCTGTAGATGTCATAAGTCAAAGTATTGACTTCTATTGTAAATGTACTATCTCTGACACTTTCTCTGCTGAATTTTGAATAACATAAAAGAAGAATTGATTAAGGGTTTCCCCACATTGTGGAGTTTGTCCCTGGCTAGCACCACATCTTGTGTCCTCTTGTCTTGGCATGTCTTATGCGATTTATATTTATGTTCTATCTGCAGTTTATGTTAATGCTGATGTGATTTCTAACCGTGAAAATTTAAATAAATTGCTCTAGCATAAAACATACCTAAAATTAACATGGTATCAGAGATGATGTGAAGACAATGCCCAAGCAAGAGCGAAAGAGAAATCAACAAAGACAGTTGGGACAAGACCAAAGTATCAATGGGTTCTTCATAATTCACTTAGGGTGAAGTCGAAGTAGAGCATATTATTAGAATGGCACAGCAGAACTTTTGATGGCCTACCTAAAGATCACTTCATTGGGAAGTTCTGATATAAGGGTGGAAGGAAAGGTAGATGTCTTGGTTATGAGTTCATCCCTTATGCGAAGGTGTCTCTGAATGGTAGGGATGCAGGTCATCAAGGACATGGTTGACTCTTCAAGGAAGCGAGGAACCCGAGGAATGGAAGTTGACGGTTTTAAGGTGGCACTCGTCGATGGAAAGGTACGTGTTTGAAAATAGAATTTTTAAAGATGCTTTTGAGTTTAGGGATGTATTAAGTTACAGGAAGTCCATTGGGGACCATGTCCATTAACACATAGCATTGGAGGTCTATGAGTCAGATGGTGATAGGGAAGCCTGAATTCAAAAAGAGCATGAACGTACATGTCTGAGATGTACCGAAGGAAAATTTTACAAAGGGACCATTCCTCTCATGTAGCAGGTCCACAGGTTTGAAACAACTTGTGGAGTTTCAGATTCATGAACGGGAATCTCATGTATACAGGTGGAAGAGAGCCTGAGTCTATGGCTTGAAGAAAAACACCTCGGGCATAGTATGAGAGGATTGATAGCTGTTTGATGAAGCTGAGATTCACTAAGGAGTGAAACCGATATACACTATTATTTACAAGTTTATTCACTCCAGTGGTTTCCCGTAGGCCTAGTTTTTGAACTTATGCTCTGATACCATTTGTCACGTACCCAATTTTTTCCTATATTTGTTTTTTTTTTAGTTAGAATGTTTTACATGGATATTGTCTCCTTCTAACATGCACTGGCCTCTAATAATAATACATACATTTGAGTTTAGAATATAACATTCTATCTTAAAATTCATACTATGAAATTTGGTAATCAATTAGCCATCTCACTCCATATGTATATTATTGATGTAGATATACTCATTGTTTTAGTATACCTTGTATAGATACTTCTAATGATAAAAATGTTGTTACCCTATGAGGTAATTTTTGTATGTCCTTATATAAATTCTACCTTACTTAAGTTCTAAAGCATCTAATATGTATGACTACTTGGGGGTCTAGTGGAGCTTATATCCAACCTACGTTTCTATAGTCCACTCATTATTTCTAACATGTAAATTCACCTAATCAGGCACCCATGTGGGATGTAAGGTGTTCTCTATAGTTTTTTATTGTGCTCGTATGTTTACACTTGGTGACATGATACTAGCACATGTCAAATGTCCATGTGATTAACACATTCCATTAGTATTAGGATCCATCTATGACAACGATTTACGCGATTTCATCCCAAGGTTGTGGTTCATCTACTTGAACCTTAACTCTATACCATTGTTTTCTTGTCTTTCACCTCTCATTTCACTTTGTTTATTCATAAAACATTTTCGTGAGGGTAAGCGGGTTTATGAACCTGTAATCTAATTGTCATGGCCATTTGGCCCTTTTACGTAGTTGTACTCTTCTACTGTAGCATTTTTAGCTTGGAGACAGAGAGGAATAATTAATAAGGTCTTTATTTGGAATCCTTCTACTCAAAATTTGTAATCATCCTCTTAATAAGCTTGTGGAATCAATGAGATTTATCTTACTTTCAATTGTTATGCTACGTTTACTTCAGTAAGGTACCCATTGGGTAATGAAATTGACTAGCATTTGGAGGTTTCGGGTTCAACACAGATGTTTTATTTATTCCCATCTCCCTTAGAGGTACCGCAGTCATTCATTAAAATTTCTCCCCTTTCTTTCCCTAGTTGGTTATGGAATCCTTTGGAGTTCAACTTCTTAATCTCTTTTTTTCCTCATTTTCTTTGGCATAGAGTTCTGGCATGTGTTGTTGTGTGATTGACGTGTTGTATGCACAGGTAACTTAAAATGGATTTAGCATAATTAGTGTGTTATTTTTGTTTATTTCGAGTGGTAACATTGCTAGGTCACTATACTACAGGTGGAGCCCCTTATTTTTATTGTTGGCATAGCCCCCTCCTTTTTTGTTTTGCCCATGTAGTCCCCATATTGCTATTATTGTGCCCCATCAAAGCCAACTATCATTATTATTGTGCAATTACATTATTATTGCTATGTAGGCTGTGATTATATGACCCCTTAGACTCATATATAAAGAAATGAGGTATTTTAATTTGTATCATCCAAGAATTTTTCATTTATGTAATGTAAAGGAGGTATTCCCGTCAAAGAGGATACTTTCTTATTCGTTGATCTATCCTATTTTGGTATGAGAGCTTTGGTTTCAAGGGTTTCACTGTTGCAAACAGGCCTTTGTGGAATTTTTGCTATAAATATTTTTCTACAAAGGTTTGGAAGTGAATTTTTTAGCACGAGGAGCTGAAATCCTGATGAAATTCATGTAAACAATCCAGCTATTTCTTCACTATAGTTTGAGAGATATGATCCACATAAGTTAGGGTTTTTGCATGCTCCAAAATTTCATCTCACATAGGTGGCCTTGATAAAATAATCATATCGTCCTCTACGAGCATTGGATTTGAATTTTGTAAAACATTTGCACAATTGAACGGACTATAGTATCTTGTGCATCATTTTCAGTGCCGAAGGTCAAAACAGTGGCACGTGGAACTCTGTACATGTTCACTCTACTGAACGAGTCCATAATTAGGCCATCAATGGGGATTGGACATAACTTTACCTTGAAGAATCATAATTTAGTCTGACTTGTGGCATTGGAAAGAAGACATAGAGGGATACCATAGGACCTAATTTCAAACCTTGAAGATCTGAATTTATAGAGATATAACAAATTCAATACTGAGCTCCTACAAAGCAAGAAAAAAGTGTGTATTGTTTTAAAATTTGAATAAGTTTTGTTTGAAAGATCAGTTTGAAGTGATTCGAGTGGTATATTGAAGCATAAATATCATTGTTTTTATTCCAAAATGACTCAAAGTAAGAAAAATGAAACACCTAGTAAGCAACCATAAATCTGTACTATGACGCATGAAGAAGAGAAAGAAACACAATATGATATACCAAAATTACAATACCAAGAGCAACAAATTTCGCTCTCACAAAGAGTATCAAAAAGGGAAACGCAAGTTAAGATGGATGGTTTGAATAATTGTTTAAAATAAGACATGGAAGGTTTAAAGGATGGTTTAAAAGTAGGCATGGAAGGTTTGACAAAGTTGCTACAACAAATGCTTCCTAATGACGAAAAGGTAATAGATGAAACTCATGATGAGAAAAAAAGAAATGTTAATCAGGATTTCATAGAATATAACATTGGATTGAATACCCACCATATTGCATATATCGATATGAGGAATTTTAATGGCAAGGATCTGATAACATGGATATTACAAATGGAGCAATATGTTGATCTCCATAATGTGAAACACACACAAAAGGCATGCGTTGCAACTTTATATTTGAAACCCAATATTTTTAAGTGGTATTGATGGCTTCATTCTTGTAAACCACTTCTCACTTAGTCAATTTTTAAGGAGGAATTGATAGAACATTATGAGGATATAAATAGCAACAACTTCTTTAACCAATTGATAAATCTCAAACAAAAGGGTTCAATGGAGGAGCACATTGAGGACTTTCAAAAATTGAATATAAGGGTAAATGATATTTCAGAGGAACATAGGATTGATGCCTTCAGAGGGACATTAAATTATAACATCCAACATGAGGTTTTCCTTTGGGAACCTGATTCATTGGTGAAGGAATTCAGGGTGGCAAGAAAAGTTGAAAAAAAAATTATGGAAACAAAGAAGTCCACCACTCAAAACTATAGATATGGAAGTGTTGCTTCTCCTATCCTTCCAAAACCTACAAGGTTGACACCACAGTAATTGAAAGAAAAAAGAGAAAAAGGGCATTGTTATAGTTTGTATGGTATATAGAGTTTTTTCAGCTTGGAGACATAGAGGAATAACTAGAAAAGTCTTTATTTGGAGTCCTTCTACTCAAAATTTGTAATCATCCTCTTAATAAGCTTATGGAGTCAATGAGATTTATCTTACTTTCGAGTGTTAAGATACGTTTACTTCACTAAGGTACTCGTCAGGGAATGAAATTGACTAGCATTTGGAGGGTTTGGGTTCAACACATTTGTTTTATTTATTCCCATCTCCCTTAGAGGTACCGTGGTCATTCATTAAAATTTCTCCCCTTTTTTTTCCCTAGTTGGTTATGGAATACCCTCAAGTTCTGCTTCCTAATCTCTTTCTTTCCTCATTTTCTTTGGCATAGAGTTCTAGCATGTGTTGTTGTGTGATTTTCGTGTTGTATGCACAGGTAACTTAAAATGGGTTGAGCATAATTAATTTGTTATTTTTGTTTATTTTGAGTAGTAACATTGCTAGTTCCCTATACTACTAGTGTAGCACCTTATTTTTATTGTTGGCATAGCCCCATATTTTTTTGTTTTGCCCATGTACTCCCCATATTGCTGTTATTGTGCCCCATCAAAGCTGACTATCATTATTATTGTGAAAATTATTATTGTTATGTACGCTGTGATTATATCGTGACCCCTTAGACTCATATATATAGAAAGGAGGTATTTTAATTTGTATCATCGACGAATTTTTCATTTATGTAATGTAAAGGAGGCTTTCCCCTCTAAGAGGATACTTTCTTATTCGTTGATCTATCCTTTTCTGAGTTGGATGCATAACATTTGGTATGAGAGCTTTGGTTTCAAGGGTTTCACTATTGCAAACAGGTCATTGTGGAATTTTTGCTATAACTATTTTTATACAAAGGTTCAAAAGCTTAAACGTTTACCATGGGGAGCTGAAATCCTGATGAAATGCGTGTAAAAATTTCAGCTATTTCTTCACTATAGTTTGAGAGATATGATCCACATAAGTTAGGGTTATTGCATGCTCCAAAATTTCATCTCACATAGGTGGCCTTGATAAAATAATCATATCGTCCTCTATGAGCACTGAATTTGAATTTTGTAAAACGTTTCCATAACTGAACAGATTGTCGTATCTTGTGTATCAGTTTCAGTGCCGAAGGTCAAAACAATGGCACGTGGAACTCTGTACAAGTTCACTCTACTGAACGAGTCCATAATCAAGCCATCAATGGAGATTGGACATAACTTTACCTTGAAGAATCAAAATTTATTCTCACTTGTGGCATTGGAAAGAAGACATAAAGGGATACCATAAGACCTTATTTCAAACCTTGAACATCCAAATTTATAAAGATACAAAAAATTCAATACTGAGCTCCTACAAAGCAAGAAAAAAGTATGTATTGTTTTAAAATTTGGATAAGTTTTGTTTGAAAGATCAGTTTGAAGTGATTCAAGTGGCATATTGAAGCATAAATATCATTGTTTTATTCCAAAATGAATCAAAGTAATAAAATGAAACACCTAGTAAGCAACCATAAATCTGTACTATGACGCATGAAGAAGAGGAAGAAACACAATATGATATATCAAAATTACAATGCCAAAAGCAACAAATTTCGCTCTCGCAAAGAGTATCCAACAAGGAAATGCAAGCTAAGATGGATGGTTTGAATAATTGTTTAAAATAAGACATGGAAGGTTTGAAGGATGGTTTAAAAGTAGACATGGAAGGTTTGACAAAGTTGCTACAACAATTGCTTCCTAATGACGAAAAGATAATAGATGAAACTCATGATGAGAAAAAAAGAAATGTTAATCAGGATTTCATAGAATCTAACATTGGATTGAATACCCACCATATTGCATATATCGATATGAGGAATTTTGATGGCAAGGATCCGGTAACATGGATATTAGAAATGGAGCAATATGTTGATCTCCATAATGTGAAACACACACAAAAGGCATGCATTGCAACTTTATATTTGAAACCTAATCTTTTTGTATGGTATCGATGGCTTCATTCTTGTAAACCACTTCTCACTTAGTCATTTTTTAAGGAGGAAATGATAGAACATTATGAGGATATAAATAGAAACAACTTCTTTAACCAATTGATAAATCTCAAACAAAACGGTTCAATGGAGGAGCACATTGAGGACTTTCAAAAATTGAATATAAGGGTAAATGATATTTCAGAGGAACACAAGATTTATGCCTTCTGAGGGACATTAAATTATAACATCCAACATGAGGTTTTCCTTTGGGAACCTGATTCATTAGTGAAGGAATTCAGGGTGGCACAAAACGTTGAAATATAAATGATGGAAACAAAGAAATCCACCACTCAAAACTATAGATATGGAAGTGTTGCTTCTCCTATCCTTCCAAAACCTACAAGGTTGACACCACAGTAATTGGAAGAAAAACGAGAAAAAGGGCTTTGTTATAGTTGTGATAGAAATTAAACTAAAGGTCATAAGTGTGCTGAGAAGAAATTATTTTACATAGACTATAAAGAGGAACAAGAAACATCAAAAGAAGAGCATATACACTAGGAACCAACCCCAAAGAAAGAATAAATGAATCTGACCATATCTTGTACTGCATTGGCAAGAATTAATACTCCCCAAACTCTCAAGGTAGAAGGACATATCAAGAATAAGAAGTTAATAATGTTGATTGAATCAGGTAGTATCCATAATTTTATTCATTGTAAGATAGCCAAGGAATTGAATTGCCTCCTATATCCAACAATAGAGTATCAAGTGATGGTTACAAATGGAGGAACTATAAATTGTTCTGGAAAATTCCATAATATCAGGCTAACCATGGGGGAATATGTATTGAAAAGTCTAATTATCTCCATTCCAATGGGTGGCGTTGATGTTGTGCTAGGAGTCCAATGGCTACCATATTTGGGTACGATAGATTTTAATTTTCAAGAACTTTTCTTGAAATCTTTTTGGGAAGGAAAGGAATTTGAATTAAGGGGTATCATAGGGAAACTAGGAAAGATAATCAGATGTAAATGGCATGACAATGCATATAAATAAGGAGAAACAAGGTGTAATCGCACAATTTTTCCCCTTAGAGATTCAAACATCGAGATCATCTATTTCTATAGATCTCTAAAAAGTCATGCACAATCATTCCAAGGTATTTGAGATTCCCAAAGCCTCCCACCTATTCTTGATCATGATCATGCTATTCATTTGATTCCATGAAGTGTTCCTCTAAACATCATGCCTTCCAAATATCCCTATGCCCAAAAGAGTGAAATTGAATGTATGGCTGCAGAAATGTTAGAGGTCGGCATAATTAAACCTACTCAAAGTTTTATCTTTGCTTGAGTAGTGTTGGTGCATAAGAAGGTTGGATTGTGGCACATGTGTCTGGATTGTAGGGAGCTCAACAAGTTCATTATTAAAGATAAATTTCCCATTCCTGACATTAATGAATTGTTGAATGAATTAGATGGAGCAATTGACTTCACCAAGTTTGATCTTCATTTAGGATATCATCAAATTAAAATGAATACTGGAGACATTCTGAAAACAATATTTAGAATTCAAGAGGGTCATTATGAATTTTTGGTCATGCCTTTTGTCCTTACCAATCCACCTTCTATATTTCAAGGTTTAATGAATTCCATTTTCAAAACCTTGTTTAGAATTTTTTTTTTAGTATTTTTTGATGATATACTAATGTACAACGAGTCTTATAAGGATCATGTCCAACATGTTGATAGGGTGCTCAAATTCTTGGAGGAGAAATAATTATATGAAAATATTTCCAAATATTTCTTTAGAATACACGAAGTGGAATATTTTGGTCATATTGTATCTCATGAGGGTATTAAGGTAAACCTTGGGTAGATCATAACAAAAATAAAACCATTATGGAATGGAAAATCCCCAAAACCGTAAAGCATATTTGAGGATTTTTTGTGTTGAGAGTGTATTATCACAAGTTTTTTTAATAATTGTGGGAGAACAGAAGCACCTCTAACAACATTACTAAAGAAAGATGCATTTTCTTCGATTCCAAAAGAAAATAAGGCATTTGAGCATCTTAAAGAGGCTATGTGCCAAGCACCAACCTTAGTTATGCCTGACTTCACAAAAACTTTTATTGTGGAATGTGATGCCTCAAGAAATGGAATTGATGTTGTTTTACGAAAGATGGAAGACCCATTTCTTTTGAAAGCTGTTTAATCAAAGGAAAATATTTACACAAACCTATTTATGAGAAGTAAATGTTGGCAATACTACATGCACTAAAGAAACCACAGCCTTACCTAATGGGAAGACAATTCAAGGGAAAAAGAAATCATGATAGTCATAAATACTTTTTGGAACAAACATTATCCTTAGAAGAGAAGAAAACATGGGTCACAAAGTTTTTTAGGTCCCTACACTACTAGTGTAACCCGTTATTGTTATTAGTGCAACCCCTTATTATATTGTTGTGCCCATGTAGTTCCCATATTGTTATTATTGTGCCACATAGAAGCCCAATATTGTTATTGTTGTGCCCTTACATTATTATTGGTATGTCAGCTTTGATTATATTATGACCCCTTAGACTCCTATATATAGAAAGTAGGTCTTGTCATTTGTATCATCCAAAAATTGTGCATTTGTGTAATGTAAAGGAGGTTGCTTCCTCGAAGAGACTAATTTCTAAGCCGTTGATCTTTTTCTCTATCTTTTTAGTGAGTTGGTTTCATAACATTTGGTAGGAGAGCTTTGGATTCTAGGGTTTCACTACTAGGTCATCGTGGAATTTTCGCTATAAAATTTTCGCTACGAAGTTTCAGAACCTAAAAAAAACCAATTTGAACAGCAATATTTACGAACGTTGGGTCCAAATTTCAGATATTTTCTCGCTATATTTATGGAGATATCATCTAAGGACATTAGGGTTTTTACAAACTCCAAAATTCCATCTCAAATAGATCAACGTGGAAGTTTTGCGATAATTTTCTTTCTACAATGGTTCAGACTCTCAAATTAAAACCCATTTGAACTAAAATCGTGGTGCAACGTGGGCCTGAATTTCATAGCTTGTTTTGCTATCCAGTAAATTGGATATTATAAATGGACCAATATTTTTATCTACATGATATACGACTGTTACAAAATGTACATATTGCATATTTATATTTAGAACCAAATCAGTTTGTATGGTATAGAGAGTTTTTTTGCTCATAAATCACTTGTCACCTGGTCAATTTTCACGTAGGAAATGATAACATATTATGTGGATACAAAGAGAAACACCTTCTTTAGATAATTGATAAATCTCAAACAGAAGGGTTCAATAAAATAGCACATTGAGGACTTCCAAAAATTGAATATAAGGGTAAATGATATTCTAGAGAAGCAAAGGATTGATGCCTTCATAGGTACTTTAAAGGATAACGTTCAACATGAGGTTCGTCTTTGGGAACCTGATTCATTAGAGAAGGCATTCAGGTTGTCAAGAAAAATTGGAAGCAGAATTATGGAAACAAGGCATCCTACCCCTCACAGCTATAAATATGGATGTGTGTTTGCTCCTAGCCTTCCACAACCTACAAGGTTTACACTAGATAAAGATAGCAACATAAAGATATCTTTATGTTTTTAAAGATAATAATAAACCCCATAAGCATTGTCAAATGGAATTGAATGCATTTTCAATTGTAATAGTGAGGGAGAAATTAGGAGGTTGAAAATTACTTGAAATTGACGACATAGAGTTTAATGGGTATTCAGTTTGGGCATCTACAAAAAACATGGTATTTCGCCCTCCTCAATACATTATTGGATAAATGGGATGACTCATACAAAATGTACAAGGTCTCTTATAGTTATGACCGAAGAGGAGGAGGCTGGGGTGGTTGAGTGGTGTAAGGAGGTGGCCCAATTGGGACATGGGATAGAGTTGATACAACTCAAATCCATTCAAAGATGGGTTTCCTAGTAAATCATGGTGGTTTGGATTCAAAAAAATGCATCCAAACCTTGTATTGTGTACAACTGAGGGCCTTAAAAGAGAAAAAGTTGTATATTATGCCTTGCAATTGTGTCTAATTTTTATGACACTCTTTTTAGTGCATACAATGAGTATTCTTATGTTGTAGACCATATATGGAACTGTCACGAAACAAGCTTATAGGCAAGAAGGAATTGTGGCATGCGAGTAATTTCCAAGAGAGGGAGCCAAAATTTCCCAAAGATTTTTCCTAAGAGCGGGGAGTGGATAACTATTCTATGTTGTGTCAATGCAATTAGTGCTTCAATCCAATGCTTTTATCTATTCAAAGGTAAAAATAAATTGGAAAATTATATACAAAACTGTGAACCAGGTGCATGCATGGCTGCACATCCTTATGCATGGATGACTAAGGTTTTTTTTTTAAATTGGATTTGTCACTTTGTTGTATCTATTCCAAGTGGTGTCTCACTTGAGAACATACACCAATTGATTTTATATGGTCATGGAAGCCACATTGTTGTTGAAACAATTGAGGAGGAAAACAATTTGGTCATCAACCTATCAACATTTTTCTGCTCATACCACTCACAGATTTCAACCCCTTGATGCGAGTGAGTTTAGCGCTTTCAAGAACTATTTAAGGTCAGAGCAAGCTGCATGGATGGAAAAGAATCTAGGGTTCAAGGTGAAAAGGTTTGAGCTAGCATAGCCTATAAGTAAAGTCTTTAAAAGGGCTCTCACACCACCAAATGTCAAGGTTGGCTTTAGGAGGACTAGAATATGGCCAATGAACTATGATGCTCTTATGCATGATACTAGTTGTAGCCAGGCATTTCATGTAAATGGTCAAGAAGAAGGGCATGTCCAAGAAGATGTTGAAGTTCAAGAAGAAGTGGATGAACATGAAGATGCAGTTGCAGCTGATAATATAATTTCCCTCTCTCAAGGACACTTATATGGTGATGATGATGAATAGGTAAGTGAAACACAATACAATCATGAATGAATTGGCAGTAACATGGAGGTTTTTCTACCAACTGAAGCACATGGAACTTCAGTTGTTGATATTCTTAATGACTTTGTTGATCTTGAAAATGACAATGATAATGTGGTTGAAAAATATATTGTTACTATTTCACTAGGAAGCAACAATGACCAATTGACATTGCTAAGCCAAGTAACCCCACCATCATGGCTGGTAGAAGCCATATGAATATAAACGAGCATCATGTCATAAGAATGAATGAAGAAAGCATGAACATGCCTTCACAAGAAGTAGAATTAAACAACGAAATTGTTCATTTTTTTATGGACAATAGATCAATGGGAGAAGATAGTGCATATAATGAGGAATCATACGAAGAGAATAATATAGTTCAATTAGTAGTCCCAGATATTGAATGACAAGTGTCAACCAATGGCATGCATCATGCAGGGAATGAGAACTTACTTAGTTGGTTACTAAAGCTACCAGTGGAGATAATGTCAATGAAAAAAAAACATGGAACACTAGGTAGTCCTCGTTTGGGCCAAAGTTCACATTTACTCACCTCATAAACTATATAGCCCTATTTGTTGAGTCTAAAGAAAATAAACTTGACATTCAAGAATTAAAACGGAAAAATAAGGATTTAGTCAGGGAAAAGAAGGCAGCAAGGATTGCTACAACACAACTTCGAGCAGAGGAAAGGCTTGAAAGAGAGAAACTAAGGAAATAAAAGGACCATAAAAAACAAACAGAAAGGTAGGAAAACAAGCAAGAAAGGCTCAAAAAATTATTCAAGGAGAAAGAGGAATAACAATTGATAATGATGCAAGCACAGCTAGTGAAACCAGGATGATGTCAACCACATATTACGAAATTGCAGATAATACACAATTATTCCAAGACCTCATAAAAATTCAAGTGCCTTAGTATCAGAATGGGGGTTAACCCACTTGCTATATTCCTACCAGTGCAGGTGTCAATCTTACGTATGCTTATCAAGCAAGGAACTCAAAAAGTTTGCGTGCTGAAGATTTTGGAGGCCATCTAGACTAGGGGTGTGATATGTTTTTTGTTGTAACCACATTATGATGTGGATTTTGGATGGATTGCCTCTTTTTCTTGTCACATGAGGATTTTGGCTTATAATATAGGTCGTTTTATTCCATATTGTTTGCAACATTGTAATCAAAAACCATTTTAGAAGCAACATCCATAGTCTATTTGAATGGAGAAATCCTAGCTTGGAATGCAAATGGAGTTTTTGTTCTACCATTACATACCAAATTATCCACAACATCACATTTTTCTCCAGGTTGCTAAATAAATGACAAATGAGGGAATAATGGTATCATGAAAAGCTTACATTTTATAATTTGAAAACTCCATAAAACAATGAACAACAACAATAAACAATTTAGGTCAATGCAAACATCATGACTTCATTTATTTTGGTCGTCATTTTCAACCTCCTAATTTCTCCCTGACTATTACAATTGAAAATGCATTCAATTCCATTTGACAATGCTTATGGGGTTTATTAATATATTTAAGCACATAAAGATAGAAACTGGTAGGAATGTAATCCTACCAGGAAATCATCGACGAAGCCACCAAGCTACACAAACCATGTTGCATCAATGTTGAAGACCTCAACCCTTCACGACACCTCATCTGCGAACCCAACCATGCTCACTTGTCACAAAAATCACAAAGGTATTAAAAATAATTGCAAATCAACCAGTGAAAATGCCAGAAAAACTCACAAGCAAGAGAACTTAACCTTGAAAAAACCCACTGGAGCGCGAAAAACCCATGTCCACCATGTCCATTGTTGAGCTTATGGAAATTTGGGGCTCGGTTGACAATGAACGACTGTACCAAGCACTAGTGCACCACAACCATGGAGCAACGAGACATAAAAAATGAAGCCCTGAATCACAACCTTCAAACCCATGAATCCCCCACAAATTGCTTCACTCAGCACACAAACCACTTCTCTCAGCAATGAAACCAGTCGAGTGCAATCACCAAGTGTATGTTGACCAACATCAAGGCATCGATCGAACAACAATGGGGTAGAATATCACCCACACACCGACCCCAAGCAAAATAACACAACCTTCCAAATGCAGTAAACACTAAACCCTAAAAGAGGAGGAAAAACATGAGAAACAAGGCAGGTGTTAATTCCCCAACTACCATGACAAGTGAGACGATGTGTTAGACACGTGTCGTATAATCGATTCAATATTGAGATGTCATTGTAGAAAAAAACACACAACAATCGATGTACCTCCCCTAGTTATTTTTTTCCTAATGCAACTCTTCTGAAACTCGCCTACTCTTTTTTCAAATTTTGAAAAATAATTAAATTTAAAAAAAAAATTACTAAAAAAATTAAAAATTAGCAGTAATAGCATGACTGATGCGATTTGAGCACACGTAGCCGGTCACAACGTCGAACTCTCCCCACTAAAGCAACGATGAAGCACTATACTTTAATTGGTCCATATGTTTATAAAATGAATAACTAATTAAAACTATACTTGTGTCACCAAAATGGGCTTAGCATGACATCAATGGGTGAAAGTACACCATAGTTCATTTATGAATCATAATGGTAGTAAAGGTATTATGAAAAACATTGCCTATATTTTTGTATTTTTTTTTTAAATTTAGAAATAAAATTTTTATTTATTTATTTATTTTAATGGTGTAATTTGTAAAATTTATAAATGAGATTATAGGACTTTGTTTTTTACATCCTATGGGTATTTGGAGAAGCCTAAATGCATATATTTTGGAAGTGATAGCAGTAGATGTAAGATACACTTGCTTGAAGATAACAATTTTTTATATGTAGATTGGGCAGAAAACCAATAAATTTTCTACAAGGGTTTACTAGTTGGAGGATATGTGGAAAAAAAATAGTAGGTTTTTTTGATGGGGTAGAATGTGGTAGCGAAGTTTATGTTGTTTTGAAGCCTGCAGATTTTTATCTCTTGGAAGAATGGTGTCAGAACAAAAATAATAGAGTAGAGTTTTTAGTTTTTTTGGTGGTTTTATTTTGTGCAAGGTGACTTGGAATTGCTTCTATATTAGAGTAGAGTTTTTAGTTTTTTTTGGCGGTTTTATTTTGTGCAAGGCGACTTGGAATTGCTTCTATGGACATTTCAGAGATTTCAAAGTGATTATAGATTGGGTAATGAAGACACCAACATTTGGACTAGCAATGCTCATAAACTAGATGCATTGGATAAGATCAATGTTAAAAAAATTCAATTTGTCATTTTCTCATATCTATAGGGAACATAAGTATATAGCAGATTTTGTGTAGAAATATGCAACAAGTCACCCATGAAGATATATTTCTCTGCATTTTTCAATGGATCTCATCATGGTTTTGAGAGCATAAATATTGTTTAGCCACTTTGTGTTTTCTTCATGATTTAGCCACAACTATGTAGTTTTCTCTGCAATTTTTTTTTTTGAAGATTGTTTTCGTCTAGAAAGATTAGATAGAAAATAATAAATTCTGATTTGGGTGAGTCACTAGAAGTAGAATGACATATTTTATGTAAAAGTTAAAAATACATGTTCTTTTTCTGAAGATAGTTTTTGTCTAGAAAGATTAGATAGAAAATGTTAAATTTTGATTTGGGTGAGTGACTAGAAGTAGAATGACATATTTTATGTAAAAGTTAAAGATACAGTCTAGAGAGAAAAATGATGCCTACCTATTTAAAAAAAAAAGTGAGAGTAGAGAAAATAAACAAAATATTAATTAGCAAATCTCCTAGAATACAACTAGGAGATTTCTGTGATGGTTTAAAGGATATTAAAATGTGGAATATGGAATCCATGTTCCAGTAATTTATTTGTGATGGTTCTATGTTGTAGAATCCATTTGAACCGTAGTGTCTATTTAGGAATTTTAGAATCTCTTGAAATATGAGTGTGGAATTTTAATGTTCTGATGAAGAATATCTACTTGAATTTTCTTAATATATGCTTGATCATATGTTTTTCAGGTTTGCCTATTTAGTTGGGACCAACTTATTAATAGAATTTTGTGCATTTGATTTATCGTTTGACTCTTGGTTTTTAAAATTTTCAATCGTAGATTGGCTATGTATTTTTTTTTTAAATCAATAAATATCCTCTTTAAAATTCATTTAAAAAAATTCTCTTTATTTACTAGTTGTTCATACATTTAAATAGATTAAAAATTACTAAAATTTTAAAATTAATATTTTAAAGTTAATTAAATTGGTTCGAATTTATGTATGTTTTAAAAGTTTTTTGAATATATTTTTTTTAGTGAAAAAGGTTTAAAATCTAGTAAAGATTTATTGGAATCATAATATTGATTTGTGAACTATTTCCAATGAAAATGTACTAAAGTTGTTAAAATGTTAAATTTTTATAGTCAAAAATAAATTCTAAATAACAAATAATCAAAATTTCACAAAAAAAAAAAAATTATTTATCCAAATTCCAACCAAAAAATCCAATACATTTAATAAAAATTATTTTAAAATATAAAATTGAAAGCACTAATTATAATAAAATATTTTATAATATTAAATATTTTTATATATAATTTTAAAATTACATTCAAATCTTAAAATAACCATTAAAAAAATTAAAATCAAATATAACCTCCTCACAACCATTATGACCACCAAAACATATATAGATATATAACAATTCTATTTCCAGAATATATTAGAACACGAGTACTCAAACTTTAAAAATCATTTGCAAAATTACAAATGGTCCAACTTAGACATCTTATGAAGCCATGAACCTATAAAAGTTTCAGCACACATCATTTAAAAAAAAACGAAAACAATTTCGCATTTCGCCAGAGTTTCTTTCAAAGATCTATAGCAGTTGTTTGTGGCTCTCGGTATTTTCTCTCTCTTATGTTTGAAATAATATGTAGAAAGCTCCAGTATGCTCAACAGTTTTGCCAAAGCAATGATTAAATATTTCCTTTGAAACCGAGACTATGCAGTGTAAACTTATCTAGCATAACCGAGACTATGCCATTGTAAACCTCTCTGGCAGAGCATAAAATAAATGATATTCACAATAAAATAACTAGAAGTACGCTATACGTGCCATTACCTGTAAATGTAAACCTGCAAACGCCCAAGATAGAAGACATAATAACTGAAAATATGTGATCTCTGTATGAAGTAACTGCGCAAAGTTGCTGAGAAGAAACAAACTCAACAAATTTAAACAAAGAAAAAGTTAGATGAAAATATATTGCACTGGGTATATAGATATATATTCTGACCTCAATAGTTAAACTTAAAGAGAACCTCAGCGGATTCTGGGCATCTTGAGTACAGAGAAGCTACCTTTCCCTCCATCCAGATAAATCTTCATCTCTAGGCATTCACGAAGGTTATCGAAACTAATGTATCGTTGTTTGGCTACCGTGAGTGAGATGAAATATTTAGCAGCATGAGAGGAATTGTGTATCCACAGGTAGGGCTCGTAACAACCATCACAGAAGAAGTTGCTCTCCCCCTTGCTAGAATAGCTATTGTATATCTTGTTGCACCTCTGCGTCTTTGTGCAACTATTGCAGAGAAGTCCCGAGTATCCCAAAAGCAGTGCTACCACCGCGCTGAGGATTTGAGACCTTGGCATTGCCTTTGCCATGATCGCCACCGACACCACCAGATCGCATTTCGTTGAACCCTACAAAGAGCAGGACGGGCAGCCTTTTGCTGCACCCTCCAGGCGGTCACAGTTATAGAAATTAAAATTTTTAGAGCGAGCTTTCGCATTCAAACTCAAAATTCAAATTCAAACTAATATGTGAATTAAATGCGTACGTTGTATATCCTGTATCTTAATTTATATATCCTGTATCGTATGTATCGTATATGCCAGCGTTCTTATGGAATGGTGGTGCTGGTGGAGATCAAGGCGGAGGCGGCTCTAAATTCTTATAGCAGTTTGCATCGTAGGAATCTTACATTGTCCATGTATGTATCCGGGAGAATGACCAGGGTTGTCCTGTCAAGCTCTTAGAGTGCATTAAATATTGTCTCTTAGAGGGCATTCAATACCCAATAACATTGGATTTATTGTTTGCCACGGCGGAGAGGTTTGGAATCACACAAGCGCTACTGTTGGCCTGGATTCCCACGCCACGCCTGCCCTCTCAAATGTGTTGCTATTAGTTTATGGCGTCGTCTACCGAGGCGGGGGAGGATTTTCCAGGACGATAAATAGTGATGTGAATCTGGCTAAAAAAATTCAATAAATTTGGTAGAATCAGTGTTTTAATCATTTTTTTTATGGTAGAAATTGATTCAGTCCCATAAAATTTTTGAGCATCTAAAATTTTGAAATTTAATAACTGTAATTTGGATTTACAAAAATCTTGCAAGAATTTATCAAAACTTATGGTTACACCACTGCTTAGTTTATTTTAAAACTCACTCAATTATGGTTGCTTGTGGAACAATTTTTTATATTAGAAATTTTTTATGGAATATTGTATTAAATTTTTTTTGGATGTATTAGAATAAGAAGAAATGGAATTTTGGCCATACAATTTTTAGTAATATTGTGACTTTTCATTGTTTAAAATATATTTTTGAATGTATAAATAAATTTAGCACTTTAAATAATTTAAATTTTAATTTTTAAAAATCTCTACTAAATTTTTAATAAAATTGAACAAACTATTTTTTCCTCACAAAAAGCCATTTCACAAAAAGCCATTTCATTTATTAGTTAACTTTTAAAACCTTAAATTAATCAAGTTATATATATATTAATTAGTAAAATAGGTTTAATTTTGAATTGTATGAAAAATATTTTCCATATATATAATGAATAAATACTTAAGAATTTATTATTTTACAATTCTTCTATTGCTACATCATTTAACTTTTTTGTCTTTTAAAATGGATGAAATGTTCACTAAAAACAAAAAAATATCACACAACTTTCTAAAAAAAAATTCACCATAAAAAATAAACCTTCTCATATACAATTAATATTTGAAAATTCCATAAATCCGGGTGACTAACAACAAATCCAAGTCGTGGATGAATAACAAATAGCTTATCTGGCATGGGAATTTGGCGGCACCACTTGCATGCCTTCCAAAGTGTATTGGGCTTGGAGCAAAGACATGGTGGCAAACCCCCCTCCTCTTACATTTAAGGCACATGAAAGGTTGGTACAGTCGCCTTGTCGTCTAGCGAGAACTTAGCAGATCACATCAATATAAGGCATGTTTCAAGATGCAATGGCTATACATCTCTTCAGCTACGCGAGGGTGGAGAAGTGATTCAAGTTAAGGGAATTAAAATTAATTTCATTGCAAACATGTTGCTACATCCCCTCTCACCCTGGCAAGGGCAAGGTGACAAGCATTTTTATTGCTGTATTTTTCGTTGTTATTGCATAATAGTGGTTGATGCTAATGTTCAAGAACTGAGGGTCACGAGTGACTACCTCTAAGAATTATATAATCTCTTCGGCCACCATTACAAGAATTAGGAGGGCATCAATGTACTGTTAAAGAGAAAAATGCTGGACATGGAATTTCATTTACACCACACCAAAGCAGTCCACTACCACATTGTCATCCTCCTGGGCATGCAACTCCAAGGAGACTCCCCTTTTCTCCCCTTTTCTCTATCCAACTCATATAAAAACTCACCACAACAGACAGAGCAACCCTTCCCCAAGGCGACGTCAAACTCGCGGTGACTCAAAGCTTGCTTCTGCTGGCTCGGCTCCTCCAACATCATAAGTGGCCATGTCAATAGCCAAGGTGTCTCTCCTTTCCAACAACAATAAGAGAATCCAACCTCTTCTAACCAGCTAATTTCCATGGGATTCCCACTTCTAGATGACCCAAATTATTATAACCCATGCCGAGTGGTCCAGAAGACCCTCTTGAATACTAGTTGGGCGTCATTCATTTCCCAATGTAGCTCCTTCCGCTTCTTTAATGTCTCTATCTTCTCAGCTCTCTTATTGGTTTTGCTTGTTTTACAAAAATGTAACTGTCAAAACATCCTTTGGTTTCTTCCCTGCGGACAAAAACCTCCTCATTCTTTTCTAAACATACACTAAGCATACAAGACATAACTAGTTATTCAATTAAGCCTTGTAATTTTGTTTTAAAAACAAGGTTTCAAATTGTTGGGTATTTTTTTTGCTTCTATGTTTGGGATGGATAAATACCAAAACCATACAATATAAAACACAGAGCCTATGCTCTGTTTCCTTTGCTCCAAGATCTTTTTGCACAAAGAAGTCTTTTAAAAATAATTACACAGGACAGAGTATTTCACCACCATAAAATTTCATTCATTAAACAAAAACATTTACATATTCATCCTCTTTCACTCAGAGGGATTCACCAAAACATTTTCACATAAGTTACTCTGCCTCCTATGAAATTTTACACCATTGTGTGTAAATATTTCATTTACATTCACTGCTGTGTGAAAACAAAAATTACAGGGAGTTACAGATTTACCTTTTCACCTGTGTGAAACAACTCATGGATTTGGAACAAAACAAGCCACTGGTTTTCTTCATTTACTTTCTCCTCCTGCACTGCTGTGCAATTTTTTACATTACAATCCAAGACATTACCCTGCTGCATAAAATCCCTTTTTCATTACAAACCACAAATATTCATGCACCTTTGTGCATTCCCTGCAATTACAAAATTTAACTCTCTGGTTTTTCACGGGTTCTGCAGACCCTCAGTTTTTTTACATTTTCTTCATATGCAAATTACATTACCTGTGTTTTTTTACAATGCCCACGGGTGTTTTGTTTTTATGACAAAACATAGGGTCAACGCTCTATATTAAAAACATATATAAAAATAAACATACGCCCATACATTCGTATTCACAAAATATTAACTTCGCCGTAAATAAAATTAAAAACCCTACCAAAATAAATGACATATCATTAATATAGCGTATGGGATGGTCCACGCCTAATTGAATTTTAACAGGCCCCGTACGCGTACTATGAAGTCTTTAACCGGCGGACAGGTTCCAGGAGATCGAACGGCGGAGAGAGAAGCACCAAGATCGGACGGATATCGGACAGGCTTAGTTGGGTGAAAGATACCTTCCGATGGATTGTCAGTGCTGATGTCAGGCCAGCATCACTCGCTGGACAGTTGTCAGCTCCCAATTGCATCGGAGCTCGTTGCACGGAAACTACCTTTCGCTGAAGGGTGGTGCGATATGAGACCGGCTGGTTTTGATTTACCGCGTGGTTTTCTGCCCTGTTGACTGCTGACCGCGCGGTTAGTTGGAATTATATATTTTCAACACTCCCCTTTAATTTCAACTGCTGGGCATTCAGTCATACCCAGACACTTCCTAAAAAATTCAAAGCTTTTCTGATCCAGTGGCTTTGTCAAGATGTCTGCAACCTGTTCTTGTGTCCTGCAATGTTCTAGGACGATTTCTCCATTGTTCAATAATTCTCTGATGTAGTGAAACCTTGTATCAATGTGTTTCGTTCTCTTATGAAACACTGAATTCTTTGACAATGCAATAGCTGAGCTATTGTCGCAAAAGATCACTGTCGCTTTTGCCTGCTCTTGGCCTACGCTTCTCAACATCCTTCTCATCCAAACTGATTGACATGCTGTTGCTGTAGCTGCCACATATTCAGCCTCTGCTGTAGACAATGCTACGATGGACTGCTTCTTAGAAGCCCATGAAATGGCTCCTAAACCCATATGGAAAACATAACCGGAAGTGCTCTTCCGATCATCAACACTTCCAGCCCAATCACTGTCTGTGTATCCAACCAAATCTGAATGTTCTGAGTTATTATATAAAATTCCAAACTTTTTAGTGCCTTTCACATACCTCAGAATTCTTTTTGCTGCTTGCCAATGTGCCTCCTTTGGCCTCTCCATGAATCTGGAGATTAAACTAACAGCATACATAATATCAGGCCTAGTTGCTGTTAAATACATAAGGCTGCCTACAATACTCTTGTATAAACTAGGATCAAAATCCTTGCTGCTGTCCTCTCTGCTGAGTTTTAATCCCATCACTGTGGGAGTGATCGCTGCCTTACATTCTTCCATGCTAAATCTGCTCAATACTTGATCCACATATCTTGCTTGTGAGATAAAAATTCCTTTTTCATCTTGAACTACTTCTATGCCTAAGAAGTATCTCAAGAAACCCATGTCAGTCATTTCAAATTCTTCCTTCATGACTGATTTAAAAATTTTAATGAGCTGATCATCATTGCCTGTAAAAATAACATCATCAACATACAAGACAACAATTAAAATTTTACCATCTTTTTCTTTGATGTAGACGGTGGGTTCTCCTTCACATTTGTCGAATTCATTATCCAATAGATATGAATCTATTCTGCTGTACCATGCTCTTGGCGCTTGCTTCAGCCCATAAAGAGCTTTCTTCAATTTGCACACTTTGTGCTCTTCACCCTTCTTTTCATAGCCTAGAGGCTGTTCAACATAAACCTCTTCCTTTAACACTCCATTTAGGAATGCTG
>APFE030741526.1:64878-84610 GCA_000404065.3 Pinus taeda
TAATATTATGGAATAAATTAAAACTATATATGGTTTAAAGCATTAGATTAGAGCAAACAATGTATATTTTTATTTACATTCGTAATTCCATCTGTATGAAATGGATTTTTGACCATGAAACCTCTATGCATGGGTTTTGACCACTCACATTAATATTTTTTTAAAATAGGTTTTGGACTTTCACTTTAAAATTTCGAAAATAAAGAGTAAATTAATTCAAACAATGAATCACTAAGAAAAACAACACACCCATTAAAAAGATTAAGTTTGTCCATAAACAAATGGATTCCTTTTTATGACCTTCCTTTGGCTTCATGATGTATCATTCTTGATGTTTTTATATTGTTTATAAGATGCATTACAAAAAATGTATGTTAAGACTAAACAAAATTCGATCTGGATTAGTATCTCATGAATTGCACTTCTGATTCAATCTTGGTTCAAGGAGGACTCTTGATGAAGATGAAATTTAGTAATGGTACGATCGTAAACACTTTCAGATACATATTCCTAAAAAAATAAGGCAACCACATCTTTAACATATAAGCTAACTCATGCAAAGAAGTTGATTAAACTTTACAAAGAAATAGAGTTTTGATCTGATGAAAATATGTGGATTATAATCCTTTGCACTAGTCTGGGGTCGACCTGAAACCCATTTACAAGCTATATATGCAAAAGGAGTATAAGTGGTATAAGCATACAAACTTTCATTCTCTTGACATAGTTTACATTGTTCTCACTGGTCTCTATTAATGTTTCTCCATAAGTTTTGGGGCTTGGATTAGATATCTTGATTCCACTTCTTTGCATGGTTCTCTGGACCATAAGCCAATGCTTAGAGACATACGTAGATACCCTACATTCGCAAGCTCATGTTAGAAACTTGAATATTTCAAGAAGACATTCATTAGGAAGCATGCTAATAAGGTATTTTTGTTTATGCTTTAGCTTTGCCTCTCTAATGGCATGATGAAATTGCCACGGAGCCTTCTCTAAGGACAAAAAGTACTTCCATTCAAGGTGCAAGAGACAATAAAATATTTGTAACCACATGAAGAGAAAACTTAGGCATTCTAAAGTCTTCATCACCTAGAGATTAATGACATTCCACCCTTAGCAAAAAAGATATAGTACCGACCATTTTTTTACTGTGTTATAATTTTATCTACAAATGTGATGGCAAGTATGCCTTGAATGCTGGAAATTTCAAGATCAATGCACTGATATTGATTATCAAATATTTTATACGAATACACCAAAAAGACACAAATCATATTTTCTAGTCTATAGAGGGAAGAGAATTGACCCTGTAATAGATCTCTCAATGCGCTAGCATGAGATCATGATCCACTGGATTAAAATTTTGGGCTTTGTATAGTTAAGAAACCAAACCCATTCAACATTGGGACTTGGGAGTAAAGACTAATTTTAGTAATTTTGAAGTCAAAAGAAGGTTGTAGGCTATTACTTTTTCACTTAAAGTCTCATGGTGGTGTGTAGCAATGCAACATTTTCTTCTCCAACATAGTGCCTCATGTTAGTTATCAATATTGTAGTCTCCATTATATTCTCTAATGCATAATCTAATGCTTCATTCCCCAAACCATATAAATTACTTGCATGATATTTCATGGTCATAGATTAAATATTCCAAGTATTTATGAAAATATACAAACTGAGTGTTCCATTGGATAACTTCAAACGTTAGCATTTGGATGGTAGTATATGAAAAATATTCATGGAGATAAGTGTAGTGCTTAGAAGTACCATTGATGGCAGAAAAAGATCCATACCATTATAATTGAGCACTCTTCTTGTGTTATAATATCTTTCATAGTAATTGTTTGAAGCAAGATATCTACGACTGGTAATTGATTAGCAAAAATGTCTACAAAGTTTCTTCATGGGATAGTAGATAATCCCTAGATGGAGATAGAAATGGAGAAGAAAATTGGGTGTATGGAAATATTTTTTCTAGTTCTTTGATAAACACCAAATTATTATTGGTGAGTGGTTCTATGGACCAAAAACACTTGATGCAACTTACTCATCATCTAGTAGCCCAACACTTGACACTAGTGGAGATACCAGTTCTATTCAGAATGTGGTATGACTATGCACATATTTTCTCAAATTTTTGTGTATGTTTTTATGTGCTTAAAGAGTTGAATAATTTTATATTTTCTTTGATAACCTCATTATTGGTATCTCACCATGTAGCTCGAAGGTAAGGAACTTCATAACCTTTTCTTCATCCTTCATAACCTTTTCTTCATCCTCATCAATGAAAAATTCCTTAAGCTTATGCAATTGAAAAATCCAATTCTGAAACCAATCAATTCATGTATCATAAAATCCCACAAATGGACTTGTTTTGAGTTGATTTTAAGTTGATTAATTCATTATTATAGAGTGAGATGTGGGAATCATATTGCATGCTTTACGTCCTTCAAAATTTTGAATAAAGTTTTATTTTTAGGGATTTTCTCATCCTTTCAATTAAATATCTTACTCTATAATTGAAAAAAAAAAAAACAAAACAAAACAAAACAAAAAAACAAAACAAACAAACAAACAAACAAACAAACAAAACAAACAAAACAAAACAAATCACAAAGTCTTTCCATAATTTATCCTCTTTATTCTAAACATGAATGTAGCTTCTTATGTTGTAGATTATCCATTACTGCCCCTTTTCTCTTGCATCAATGGTTGTCATACACCTTATTAATGCCATGACCTGTCTTATAATTGAATTTGAGAAGAATGGAAGCTTTCATTTTTTAGATTTAAAAAATTTTAGGGTTTCAAAAATTTGTAAAATAGCTCATTAATATCCATGAAATTATTATTATGAAGAAATTTGAAAGATGGACATATGCATATAGAACTTTCCTTAGTTGATGGAGGGTTTCAACATAATTTCAAGTCTACCACAAACAAGGAGCTCCTTGTGATTGTTTAGTCTCATTTGCTTGTTTCAGATAATCTTATTGTGACTATAAAAGTTAAGAGACAAAATTAATTTACTAATGTAGGCATAGGTGTGGGAACACCATAATTAACATGGCATTCATGCTAGACATTAATAATATTTATTAGAGAATGCAAAGGGGATTAATAATAGTCATTGAGGGATGAATAATAATGATTGTGTTATTTTTTTTAATACACATTTTATTAATGACGAGTGAAACTATATCTTGAATGTAAAACACATTTTTATTCTTAATACAAGTTCCATACTATGCTATCGACTTACCATGTTTCCTTTGCAACATCTAGTGCAATTGCTAGTTTTAGTACTAGTGTAATTGTTGATCTACATGGATATGTACTAAGTCTGATGACTCTTTCTTCTTGCAACTCCTAAAATTGCTTCTTTATTTCTTCAATCTCAATCATAGATAAATTATACATGCCAATATTAGGAAGAGGTGCACCTTGTTGCAACTATATCTATAGTTGTATCTCTCTCCTTTGAAGTAATCCCAGTAGTTCCTAAAACACTTCATCATTGTAATAAACCAAATACAGTTATATAATAATTATTGTCATATCTTAGATAGACATACCCACGTGAGTCAATTGGGGTTATCTCAGTTGGTTGGGTGGAATGGACGTTATATTCTCCACCTAGGTTCAAATCACAGATAATGACTTGATGAGCTATATAATTCCATAATAAATATTATTGTCCAGGCTTTGTGCCTATGAATATTATTATATTGGCTTCAAGCCTTCTGAACCCTTAAATGTGTATACCTATGGGCCATCCTAGTATCAACAACCTCACTATAGCCCTAAGGATGAGAGGGAGGTTGTTGTGAAAAGGAAATTAGTGAAACCAATATCTAATAGTGGTATCAAAACCACTATTATCCCATGGTATTACTAACTATGAACTTTGTTAAACTGATATAGTAATTCCTTTCTACTAACTCAATATAAAATATGACTAGACTAGTAAAAAAAAATATCATCTTTGTAAAAAGGAAATTTTTTGAACCAATATTTTTTTTATTCTGAGTATAGGTCTATCAATATGTTTGTAGAAGTGAGCATAGGAAGTCTTAACCATAAAATCAATTGTGTCAAAGAAATTTTTGACCATCACACTATGGATGAAGAATCACAAAAGTTGAAGAAGGTTCTTAACCTTCATGATTCTCAGGGGGAGTCTTCTAGGGAGAATGAATATGTTTCCAATAATAAAAATGTTGAGGATGAGTTACGTGAAGAAGAGTTAGGGATGAATCCTCATTATGGTGGGTAGTTCATTCCAACCACAAATCCTAGTGAAGGTGTGTGGTCTCAATACTTTATTGGTCCAGCCTTTCAAATCTACTAACATTGCAATAACTTTGAAGGAATATGTTGTAATAATTATATAAAGAATTAGAGTAATCTCCATGATTATATTAGTATATCATCTGGTATAGTAAACATACAACTAGTGATAAGGTAAAAAATCCCTTTTATGTGGATCCATAAACATGGATTGGTTTTTTAACCCTTAAAAACAATCGAATTAAGGATATGGGTCACTACTTGACCATTATCAGCAATAAAGTAGTAAATGAGGAAGAATCGTTGAAGAACATAGACAAAGAACTCACCATGAACTCAAGTTCTATTACCATCAAGAAGGAAGCAACAAACTGGAGGGTGGGAAGATCATCCAAAAATTCAAGGAAGAGGCCAAGGTGCATGTTAGGATTTCACCTTGAGAGAAGGCTCCACCATACGTTCTACGCATAAGTGATATTTCCTACACTACAAGGAATGTGAATATGGTGAAAAAAAAAATGTATACCACAAACTATCATAAAGAATTGATTTGGTGGTTTTGGAAGAGTGGGTAGTCCAACATAATATTGACCACTACCCACATAAAACATGCATTGAACAACATTTCAGTGAGAAGTGAATAATGAGATGAAAAATGTATCGTCTAATTGTCATTAGTGCTTGTTTTAAAACCATATGAAAAGTACAACAACAAGCTATACAGGGGACAAAGTGAGCTATATTCTATATCCAACAGTGGCATCATCTCTTTGTGAGGATGTCAAGGGTCCAACATACATATCATACATTCCTACCATAGACAAACACATTCGCATGTTAGTTGTCAACACAAAATATTTTCCAAATCATGATGCCAACAATAATAAAATAATCATTAACAACTACATGGAATCAATAATCCACTCTAACAAGGAAGCTCTACAAGGACAAACCATCGAAAATATAAGTATGAAGGGAAAGGGAAGTTGACGTAGTATAGGATTAATTAATTCCTACATACATGAACTTCTAAAATTTAGAGTATGCATTCAATTCTTTATAATAGGTATATAAATATATTTAGTAGATTCCCTTATGTAAGTGATTATCTAAGATTTTAGTTAATGTGTCATTATCTTTTCAATCGATTCATGGGATAAATTAAATGTCAACATGATGCAATCCTTTATGGCTTGCTCCATGACAACCACTTTGCAATTCAAAATTTGATTGTGAATCAAGATGGCATTGTAAGGGAAAAAGGAGAAATGGTAGAGTTTCTAAGAAGTACCAAGGATAATCAACCTCTTCTCTAGATTTCCCACCCTAATAACGAACAACATAAGTGGGCAAAAATTGTTTTAATTGATGTTGTAGTGAATGAGGTTATTATTATACTCTCACATGCAATTATTATGAAAGAGTTTCTAAAAACTAGAGAAGAAACAATAAATTATTTCCCTTAAATTTTGCAAGGACCAATTCTAACTGAAAATAAATTTCCAAAAGGATCTACTTGTAGTCGTAAAACACAAGTTGAGAATTCCATTCTAGGAAATTGAGGTTGATAGTTTTTTACTTGTGGAGTCCAATCTCAATGAATTCCATAAATACATAATTGGTATTATGTATAGAAGCAACAAAGTTATATCCAAGCTTATGGATAAGCTAGTCTCGCTAGAACATTTGGCATAATTTATGAGACATTAATGATGTTAGTTTGAAAACTGTGTGATGATATTTTGATGAAGTGTATTAGATCGATTTTTTAGATAGATTCATTAAATTGGAGATGCAAATTTTCATCCCTTGTTCATTTAACACAAAATAATTCCACGTGGTAGATGTGATAAGACTTCCATTGCCAAAATTTTGTCACAACAATTCATTGTTGTTGTGTTATAGGGTCATACATTTAAAGAAAATATACTACCATGTGGAAAATATGAGGAGACTTGCTTTACCAAAATTTCATCGTAGTAGTGACATGGTGTCATATGTTCCACAAGAAAATACTACCACATTTTAATTGGGGGAGACTTAATCTTTTGAACATTAATTAATATTTTACATCCCAATTCAACAAATGTTTGTACATCTGACATTTTTGACTTCTACATTGATTTTATACAGGAGTTTTATGTACCTAAAATTTGTTGCACATTCAACATATACAATGGTGCAACTCCAACGTAAAATACAACAATTGTAGTCCATTTTGTTACACACTTTTTTGCATCATCCATTAGAATGGTGAAAATGTGTTGGAAAATTCCACTAAATGTGGGTATCAAGGGATTTTCATTGTATACCTATTTGTCAATGTTCCGATAAGAAAACATTAATATATATAAAAAAAAATAAAAATAAATAAAAGTGTAAATTGAAATCCATGTTTATGATGAATTAGACATAATGTAATGACCCTACTGCAATTCCCTAGGTTCCCAAAAAGAAAATGAAGTGGGTCCCAATATTTTGCTGCTTTCGCACTTCATTTCAAGACCCCAAAACTAGGGCCACCATTGGACTCATTTCTTCAAGATATTTCCAATGATATAAACATTGTTCACTTAAAATTTCAAGGAACAAAATTGTGCCCTTTCTAAACTCGTTTAACCTTTGTAACCTTGCATGTTATAACCCTATTTGTCACTCCACCATAATGAGAGAAACCTAATTTCAACTTATCTCTATTGCTAGTTATAATGCATCCCCTTTCACCTTTTCTTTTACTTATGTGGGAGTTATTCCATGTTAAAAAGGTGAAATTACGTAATTAATTAATTCCTCATAATTATTTTGTCAAATTTTCATAATCATGAACTAATAAGTATTTCATAATTGAGAAAAAACTCATAATTAAGAAAAAAATGTTCTAGAATTCGTCATTCCCAAGGAGATCAACTTTACCTACTTTTGTATGAGTTGGTTAGTGGTCCGTTATTAGATAAGCTTCCTAACTTCTCAAGCCCCTAGGTTTCTAGATACATTCTCTCGAAGGATAGAATGAACCTATAGAATCTCACCCTATTAAGAAGAAACAGGCTAGATCTAGTGTCCATAATATAGAGTGGGAGCTCTAATATTATGGGAAGTTATCATTTTTAGGACGATGAGACTAGCTTGCAAGGTGAAGAGGAGGTTCATCTCATGCTTGATGTATACCTTTTATGTATATGTCATGTTACTATAATATAAAGTGATTCCCTTCCATATTTCCATTCTGTAATTCTATAATATTATATTGCATGTTGGATTTTGTTGTGCACTAATATCATGATTGTAGGGAAGTAGGAGGTTGTGATATTTCTTGTGTGCAAGTTCTAGGAAAGGAGTAGGAGCTAATATCTCTATTAGATCTTATTTCAACCTGGTTGTTGTTATCACTTAGTATTTTCTCAAGGTTAAAGAGAGAAATCATTGAGGTAACTACAAACCGCTTTTGGAGATCAAGACCTAGCCTTCCTGATGCTCAAACAGGGCTCTCTCTTTATAATTTAACTTTGTTTTAGTTATGTGATTTTAGGCTAGTTATGAATGTTCAAGAGGTTTTTGATTTGTATTTGAGATTGGGTGTTGGGATATTCTTAGACAGATGGATAAAATGATGTCTTTTAGACCATTGGGCTATGGAGTCAAAGAATAACGAAGCAAAACTGGATTAACTCACTAAAGTGAACTTTCAAAGGGCAAGATAGAAAAGTGTTTTTCAGATCTTTGAGACAGAGGAGTGGAAGGTTTTCACTCAGGGTGAGAGATTATTTAAGGGTTCACAAACCTAGATAATGAATGAGGAATGAAGGGATAATCAAAATCAAAGAGAAATTAAGAATCCTTTAACCTGGATATTCATGAAATCAATCTAAACCAAAGAGAAATTAAGAATTCTTTAATTTAAATATGAGAAGAAAACATTCAAATGCATAACTGTTAAGACAGAGTCTAATTAAACAAGTTCTGAAATATTATTCCAATTATGACATTCAAATTGAGAAAAAAAATAAAGATTATGAATAACTTGAGAAAAATGACAACAACACATGAGAATACTTGTCTGAAATTCACTTAACACATGAATCCTTTGAAATGTCTGATCTTTATTCATCAATCCGGCTTGCTGTCTCAGGAAATGATACAATAACCTCCTGGGACTTATCAAAAGGTCTATAGAAATTTCTAATAGAACCCTACATACTTCAAATTGTGAAGTATTTATACAAAAATTATTACAAAATATCTCAAACTAACTTGAGATTTAATCTAGGAATTAAAAATATCTTCTTGCAAAAAGATAGAGACAACTATTGAACTGCTTCATATTGTCCCAATTATTTTGGTACTGTTGGCCTTTATGGGTTGGTTTTAGCCCTTTGTGTTGCTTTGTTGTTTGATCTTTCACGCTGGGGGCTTTATTCACTTTTGGCTTCGAATGTAACGAGCATGGCACATATGGACAATTTTTGGAAAAACATGTACCTAGGGAAATTGGTAATTGGTCAAATTAGATTCCCAAAGATGAATGTCATGAGAATGGTTCAGATATTTGTCCCTACTCAAACAATGACGTTTGAGCAAGACCTCATATGCACTTGTATCTCTGATTTGGAAATCCATGTCCACAAGGGGAAGGTGGTCTAGGTCCACATGGGGAGTTGTGATGGGTCTAACATCCATGGCGACAAGGGCAGCCATAATTCAGTTCTTGTGGATTTCAATTTGGCAGGGTAGGGTTGTATCAAAGGCTTGGGAGGTAATTTGGAAAATTTGGGAAGGGCTTGGGTATGTGGTTTGAATTTAAAGTACTTCCAATTAATGTTACTTAATTAAAATACTTTGAAATATAGAATGTTTTCAAATTCGAAGGGTGGCTGGTAATTCATTTCACAAATACTTGAAATTTAGGTGAATTGTCTTCAAACTGATGTTTTGGATGACAATGGAAGGTTGAAAGGGCTCTCAGAGCTTTGAAGGCGGTCTCTACAACTTCTTTGAGGACTGAAATGGGGTTAATTGGTATTTTTCAGGTTGGCAGGTGTCACATTTGTTTGTAGAGGTTCACAAAGAAAATGAGAGAAAAACACGAAAAAAGGCTTCTTGGCCTTTTTATGGAGAAACAATTATTTTTTGGCGGGTAATTTATGAATGAACAGTGGGCGGTTTATCAGGTTGAGTGGGGAGGCAGTTTCCCAAGCCATCACACCGTTTATGAGGAGGAGGCGGTATTGAGGAGGGGTCACCCAATCTACTTCAGTGACTGACACATAGAAAATAGGGTTCGAGGCAAAACCGCTTTATGGGGCAAGTAAAGTTCGATTGTCGGGTGTAGCTGATATGGCTGTGGACCGTCAGATGAGGGGGATGGTGATCGAACGGCAACGGAGTGAGGGAAGTGCACGGATGATAAGAGCATGGGTTTCAGAGGGGCCCAGTGCTTTAAAATTCTACGGTTTGGGGTTAATTAAGACTTAACTGCGAATTTAATCAAACAGGCAGGGTTTGATGATGGGTTTAATTGGTTTTGTTGGGATATGGGGTAAATGGTGTAGTTTATATTTAAACTAAGGGTTGGGATATTTATTTAGGGGATTTAATTAATATACGGGAAAAGGTATATGGAGATTTATATAATAAAGTTAAAATTAATATGAAATGAGCAGAGTGAGCATATCCTCGGCATAATCTAAAATTTGCGCATTGTATTTACATACATTTCATACTTAGGATAAAACACTTTTGTGGGTTTTTGAGTTAAAAGGGATTTAACATGAGGGTTGCTTTACTTTTCCTAGGCAAATGAAGTTTAACCTTACGAAAAGGGATTTTAAATGAATCTCATGAAGGGGGTTCTTACACTTGATGTCCATAAGTCATTAAGTCAAGGGTCCGTTCCCACCAAAAGTCAGAGAAATGCTCTGAGCCTCTTTGACGTGAAGGATTTAAAGTACTAGAACATATTTGTTGATAGGAAATTAACAAGTAAGGGGAAAAATGAACGAGGGGGAGTTAATCATATTTACTTGCAAACCTTTGTTTTTTTCTTCCATAGTTGATCATACATATCGAAATATGTGTCTAAGCATGATGCATGTATTTTGATCCAATCAGCTTTATACTTCAACAACCTTTCTTTTACTTGCCCACTATTTACGCCACCATTTTTTCTTCATTTTATGTGGGTGCATTTAGGTTAGCAAACCCTTATCATCCATTTTTCTTTTGAAAAGTAATATATCTAATTCTAACCTTATATCATCCAAGGACACAAATTAAACTGATGAGCTCGTTTTATTTTCTCTACCTATCTAATGATCTACCAAGATTAAACTGTTTGGTCAGATTTTATTCTTTAACTATAAACATAAATTTCAAAGCATGAAATAAACAAGATTAAACAGTTTGATTACCATGGATTGTGGCATGAATAACAAGCTACAAACAATCATTATTATGCATAAAAGTAAATAGTAGTGGCATTTAGACTTGCACACTTTCATGGTCTCTTTTTATTTTTGGGGTTCCTATATTTTCAGTTTTTGACCTTCTATTATTCTTTTTGTCCTTTGATATTTCTTTTAGTACATACCCTCTTTACATTTTTTTATTTTTTAATATGGAAAACATTTGCAGAAAGAAAAAGTATGTACAATATTACAAGGCCTAACCTTAGTCATTCAAAATTATGACTCCTATTGGTATAGAAACCTAACGGTGGCTCCACTTGGGGATGGCATTTTCTAGTGAAATGTCAAGAACTCTAAAGATCAGTAGCCTTTGAATTTTTGTTGATGTTACCTTGCGAAGTGTCTTTTTGTGAATCAGCATTATTAATACTTATGCTAGTAAATCGTTTAAGGCTTAGGGCCTTCTCTTCGAGCTTCAACTTCAAAGATCACCATCCAATCCAAACTAGACTTTGTAGATAAAGTATACACAAATGGGAAATGAAAATTAGTAACTTGGTTCAAAGTAATGTTTTAGCATTCGACCATTCCCTGGCCCACCTTCTGCATATGTACCATTAATTTCTCTCAAGAAGGAGGCATTATTTCCTCTATAAGCATAAAAGACGTAGGGACCTTTCCATAGGAAATCAAATTTCCCATGTTTGCCTTTGTCTTCCCTTCTTGAATTCCACTTGAGAACTTTGTCACCAATGTAAAAATCTTTAGCCTTGGTTCTCTTATCAAAAATCTTTTTAATCTTTTCCTACACAACTTGAGACCTAACATAGACCTCTTCTCTGGTTTGTTGTAGATGAATAGTTTGGTTGATTCTTCTTTGGATACTATGTGGTTCAACCTGCAATTCTTGAAGTATCTTCATTACTGGTACTCCCAAAGAGGATGGAAAGACAACTTCAATCCCAGAAACTAATTGATAGGGAGAAGTACCAATTGATTTCTTAGTAGTCAATCTGTCTGCACATAAGGCATTGGCTAGATTTTTATTCCAAGTTTTCTTATTGTCCTCTAGTAACTTCTTGATGATGTTTACTAGGCTTTTGTTGGAGGATTTTTCCAGTCCATTACCTTGAGAATAATACGATGTGGAATCGCCAAGGGTGATATGGTATTTATTGTAGAAATCTATCATTCTTTTGGATTTAAAGGTTGTTGCATTATCAGTAATGAGCTTAGTTGGACATCCAAATCTTGATAGAATATTTGTTTCAAGGAAGGTTATGATAACAGTATATGTGGCTTTCCTTGATGGTATGGCCTCTATCCATTTTGTGAAGTAGTTTGTGGTTGTGAGGATCCATTTGTGTTGAGCAGAGGAGGGTGGGTGAATTTCACCAATGAAATCTAAACCCCATTTTTGAAAAGGTATTTTTACAGAGATGGGCTTGAGGGGTAAAGGTAAGAGAGTTTTCTTCCCCTCAAAAATTTGGCATTTGTGGCAGGAGGTCACATATTTTTTGACATCAGCAAACAAGGTAGGCTAGTAGAAACCATCTCTAAGGATTTTATTTGCAGTGATCTTCCAATAAAGGTGTGCTCCACAGTCACCTGCATGAAACTCTTTCAAAAACTTGTTAGATTCTTCTTCTAATAAGAAATTGAGAATAATACCTTCATGATCTCTCCAAACAGAACATTGTCTAATATACAAAATTTCTAAGATTTCATCTTCAAAAACCTGCTTTTATTCCTAGATAAGTCAGGAGGAGCTTGTAAGTTCAGTAAAACATAAATAATATCAGCATACCAAGGTGATTCAATAAAGGCCTGGCTGATTAGTGGAATCGCCATCTCCTCTTCATTATCTATTGTTGCAATAAAGTTTATATCCAAGGCCTGACAGTTTGATTCATCCATGAGTTTGGCTAAACCTTAGCCCTTGATTAAGTTAGTAGGTTTCATTTCTATATCATACTCTAAAATAGTAGCAGTCCACTTTCCCCTCTTTCCATCAGGACCATCCTGAGTTAGGATATCTTTAACTACTGAATTAGGAACGTAGGCTACCATATGAGAATATAAGATGTATACCCTAAAGTCCTTAATGGCTTTGACTAAAGCCAAGGTTTGTTTTTCCATTATATTATCTTTCAAGGGGGCATCTCTCAGAGCTTTTCTGAAGAAAGCAATGGGTTGTTCATATCCCCGGTAATTTGTTTGCAATACAACTGTAGCAATTATGTGCTTAGAAGCAAAGGAAAACAAGATGAAATCCCTGTCAAATTTAGGGCTGATTAACACGTGTTTTAGTCAAGGCTAGTTTAATGTCTTCAAAAAAAAATTTAGCCTCAGCAGTCCATTGTATGGTGGAGTCCTTTTTTAGCATGTTGTTTAGTGATTTGATTAACTCTTCCATATTAGATATAAATATTCTAAGAAAATTATTTTTTCCCAAGAAAGCTTGTAACTCCTTAATGTTCCTTGGGTGTTTTATTTGCACAATGGCTTCTATTCTAGGAGGATCTATTCTTATACCATCTTTTGAAAATATGTGACCTAACAACTTTCCTTCTTCTAACCCAAACAAGGACTTTTTGGGGTTTAAGGAGATTCCAAATTTCCTGCATTTAATAAAAACTTGCCTTAGATGATCCAAATGTTGATTGTCAGATTTTGAAAATACATTAATATCATCTAGATATATCACAAGGAAATCATGAATTTATTTTGAGAAGGCTATATCCATAGCCCTATGGAAAGTGGCTCTTGCATTTGTTAGCCCAAAAGGCATTTTCAAATACATAAATGTGCCCCAAGGAGTAGTAACAATAGTTTTGGGTCGGTCATCTAGATGAACCAAGATTTGATTATAACCAGAAAACCCATCCAATAATGAGATTCTGGTTGATTCAACTACGCTTTGTAAAATGTGGTCCATTTTGGGGAGAGGGTAATTGTCTTTTAGTGACACTTTGTTTAGGTTTCTGAGATCCACATAGAGTCTCATATCACCAGTTTTCTTTCTACTTGGCACTAAGTTTGAGACCCAATCGGAAAATCTGATTGGTGCAATTATTTTGGCATCATACATCCTCTGGATTTCTTTTTCAATTGCAGGTAATAAGACAAGATTAATCCTTCTAAGTTTTTGTTCGAAAGGATTTTGATTTTCTTTAAGAGGAATTATGTTCTAGATGATGTTGGTTTCATAGGATTTGAGGTCCTCATAATTCCAAGAAAAGACATCCTGAAATTCTTTCAACAATTCAATGTATTTCACTTTTTTAGTTGGGGGTAATGATTTTGAAAGTTTGATCATTTTAGGATTTTCATCATTTCCTATGTTACATTCCTTTATATCAGACCTTGAAGGTTCCATTTTAGGTTTCCTAGGAACATCATTTGAATCAAATAAATCTTCAACGGGGTTTAATCCCTTTGGTAAGAAATTATCCTTGAGATTAATTACTTTGGTTTCTTCACTGATTATTTCATCAATCTCAATTTTCTCTAAGTTATCTACATCTAATTTGGTAAATTTATTTGGCTTGAGTCTATCTATTTCATCACCTTCTATGTCATTTATTTCTATCTCATCCTTAGTGCCAGGATCTATTGATGTATCAGTATCTATATTGTTATTGGTAAACTCTTCTTCTGAAATTAAAAAGTTATTAATCTGTTTATCATCAGAAAATATTTGCCAATTTTTCAAATTATCTGGAATGGTAGGCTTGTGCCTAACTTTAATAGTGTACTGATGGTTAGGTCGGAAGGGTAATTCGCAGGTGCTGGCAAACATTGCTAAACTATGGGCTTGCATGTTATGTTTTCTGGGAATTACTGCAAGCTTTATTTCTAGGAAAGTGTTAATTATTTCCCCTATAACAACTCAATCTAGGGTCGCTTTTCATATATACACCGTCAATTTGTTTTACAATTAGTTGAGAGTCTCCCATGACAGAAACTCCTTTAGCTCCTAGATTCCTAACTAACTGAAGACCTAAAATTAACGCTTCATTCTCAGCCATATTATTGGTACATTTAAAATTCAATCTATGTGCATGGCCTTCTGAGTAATTATAATTATATATCCACACTCCCGCTTCGGCTCCTAACCTATTGACTAGTCCATCAAATTCTAAATGCCATAATATCTCATGATATATATTTACACTATTTGGTGCAACAAAATTTTCATCATTTATAGCAATTTGACCGTCTTGGTCATTGAACAGTTCTATGGTCTGGTTATTTTTATTTTGTGTAGAAACTGCAATTTCTTTTGGTTTTGTATTAGTACTACCTAAAAAAAATTCTTATGTTTGATCAACATTATACAGGATAAAAGAATCAATATCTGGGTGTATGGAGTAGATGGGAAAGTTTTGAGGGCAATCTTGGCTACTTACCATATATTTCATTAAGGTTTCTCAATATAGTTTCTTAGGTTGTCCAAAAATAGAGATTGTTGCATATGACATATCTAGTTGTAAGGATCCTTGAAGTTTGGCTCCCCATGATCTCGATAACAACATGTCATACTTTGGTGGGATGTCAGCTACTACAATATCCATAAGAATGCTTTTGGTAGGATATTGGACTAAAGTGTCACACATGTCTTTAATCAATCCTACACACTTTACCTAATTGGAGTTGTTATCACTCAGGTTGTCCCTAGGCTCCTAATAGGGATATGGCCGAGGTAACCACAAACCAATCTTTGGATTACAGGTTCTAGCCCACCTGCAATCGGAGAGGGCTCTCTCCTTATGATTCAACCTTAGTTGATGATTTTAGGCGAGCTTTCTGACTTCAAGGGAGTGTTGTTTGTGATTGGATGGGAGGTAGGATTCTCGAGGAAAGAGGCAAGGTAAGGTGTGATAAGTTTCGAACCATTGGGCATGGAGTCACAAATTGAGGCTTGCGAACGTTTTCTTGGTCACAAGGGGATACAGAGCCGGATAGCCACACAGGATACAATTATCGGTCTGCTGAAAGTACGGAATGAACATCAGGGATGAAAGGCAAAGGAGAATCATTTCATCATGCTGAAAAAGAGGAGAAATGGATGAATGGGATCCAGGAGCAGTTAAGAATTCCTAAAACATGCACTCATATGTGAAAGAAACAGCGTAAACAAGATCATTTAAGAATACATGCTCATAACTATTTTTGAAGAAAACATTGAGAAACACAGAAATTGAACTTAAGGTGTAATGAAACAAATCTTAAGCTATTCTTTTTTCCTGCAATTTAGAAAGGCGGAACGGTGGTAAAAAACATAAAATTTAACAGAGGAGAGGAACACTTATTGGATCATAGAAGCACAGGAATTCCGTAATCATTCCTTGGCCAAGAGAAAACATCAAGTAGTTTCGCAATCCATGCTTTCAGCAATCTTTGATTATGGAAATTATGACAATTACAGTGTGAGTCTCTGCTCGGAGAAAATGCTAGAAAGAAGACTGACCAACAACTACTACCAACCAACCAACCCCTCACAACATTGCCCAGGGTGGTATTTATAAGCAAAATATCGGAAAGACATCATTACAAGTGACCTAGACAGGTCTGCTAGAAAACTCTTCAAAATTCTAAGTGTTGCTGGAATTAAATGCAAGTAAATCTTTTTGGCTGCGCTGGGGGTAGTTGAAGTAGAACAGGTGACGAGGTGGACCTTGGGGGTTAGATGCGGTGCTGCTGGAATGATTGTGCTTCGGGAACTGCAGTTCGGCTCTGGTGTGAATTAAATGCGCAATAATTATGATTTGAGAGCTTCAAGTGGTTTCACCCTCTTTCTATGAATCTGCTGGAAGATATTAAATTTTCTCCTGCTTCGGGCCGCTCCTCAAGATTTTCACTAATACTCTTTGCCGCTACATTGATGGTTTCTGCCGTCGACTGATACTCTTTGACACGCTTGTAGCTTGATGACTTGATCTGATACACTTTAAACTCTGTCACTGATCTGCTGCTATCTTTAAACCGGAGCATTTTGGCACGATCAGGCGATTTTCGGGATTTTCGGCGCGCAATGGGCTAACAAATCAGAAGGTTCCCCGAAGATTCCTCGAAATGGCCTATTTCCCGATTAGAGCATCGAAAACTACCTCTGTTTCTTGTTCTGGAGTTCCAAAGTGTGATTTTTCTTCCTGCGTGAAGTTTCGGTTTTCTGGCTGCTGACGTCAGCATGACGTCGGTTGTACGGCGGATGACGTCAGCTGTGGTGGGTCCCTAGTACAGAGCGACGTGGTGAGGTGCTGATACTGGAGGTAATGCGATGAAGAAACTCTGATGCAATCGCAATATCGCATCGGTGGGGAACGGAGGGTGCTTGAGTTGGACATTCGGCGCTTGCGACCGCCGACCGCCGATATCGCAATATCGCGTTGGGCGGTGATGGATGGGTGATTACCTGCATGGAGATGAGAGTGCGATGTTGCGATGCGATCTGGTTTTAAGGTTCTATGGAGTGTAAACTTGGGAGGAAAGAGCAAGTGAGTGGGTGCAAAGGGCATTTGAGGTTTAGGAAGGGGTCCGATTACCTCAGAGGGATCTTATACTTTGGAAGGAGTCCATTGTATCTGGGAGATGGTTTGGAGGTCAAGGGTTCTTGCTAAGTTTCATATAGACTGAGCAATTCCCAGGGGTACTTATGGTTATTTTTCAACCAGGGGGAGGGATATTACGTAGGGGAATTTTACTTAATATTAATAAGGGGATGGGAAGAATAGGGGGCTAAATAATAATGTTAGTGGTTAATATGGAGGTGGTAAGAAAGTGCTAAGTTCAGGAGACCTTAGGCTATTACAAGGGGGTAGAACCATGCTTAGAGAAAGTATGGAACAACTTTGAGTAAAGCCGATCTTTACTCAAGCCAATGTTATGAAGACGATGGAACTTAAGAGGTGTCAAGCAGATCTTGACCTCTTTTGGGTAAGTTAGTTAATGATTGGGGAAAACAGAGAAGGGAAGTTAGTTAAACCTCTTTTGAGCTTCTTGCATACAAATTCTTGTTGATTGTGTCCTCAATGATATGACACCTGAAAACCTGGAACTGGTCATCAATTAGGATTCAGCAACCTCAGAACTATCTACCCAGCCTACTTACCTAGCATTTTTTCTTCTTTTGTTTGGGGGTGCACTTAGACTTGCATACCCATCATTCATTGTTCTTTTGATGCTTTCCTATCTACACACTACCCTTATTTCTTCCAGGGCCTAGATTAAGCTGTTGGGCTCCTCTACTTCTCTACCTATCTAAGAATCTGCCAAGATTAAACTGTTTGGATAGATTTACAATCTCTATATTCTAAAACAGGAAATTTAAACCTAGGGAGACCAAGATTAAACTGTTTGGACCTCCCTTTAACCAAAAAATGGCGATACCGGGCCAACTTTACAAAATTTGGAAGGCAGTTGAATGAACTTGAGGTAGCCTTCTTCACTTGGAGACTGTTAAGAAAATATGGAGCATTACAACAGGCAAAGTACGACATATTTGGCCTGTAAAATGCCAGTCATGAAATATGAATAACCTGCTGTAGCAGGAAGCTAATAGTGGCTCCACTCAGGGATGGCTTCTCCTTGTGAGAATTCAAGAACAGCAAGTCAGAACGCCTTGGCCTTTAGTAGTTGCTGTCTTCTGCAAAATTGTTTTCTCCGGGTGCCTTATTTTTCCTACCTACTTACCCTAACCGGCACTTACTTTGTCGTTAGGTGAAATCAAACAACCAGTGCAGCCATTTAAGCCACTGAGAAACAAGATGAACTTGCTGACTGATAGTTTCTGAACGTGAAAGCATCATTCGGGTGTATGCCCTCATAATCAAAATTGTGGCATCTACCGGTTGCTGTTGAAGTATGTGGCCTTCACTGAGAAAGCACGCTAACGAACTTGGGTTAAGTAGAAGTTCCATGTAGTCTGCGATGGGATCAATAAACTTATCATGTGAGAGAACTTCTTCTGGGTCTTCTTGGTCAGACGGAGCGGCTGCGTCCTCGGTGGTAAGCCTGACAGTTGACCGTTCTGTCTCTGTCTTGCCAATAGAATCATACAGAGTTTGTAAATCAGCAGGTAGCAGCATCTCCTCCTGAGTTGGGGATAGGAGACTTCGGCATGATTCAGGGTCTTCTTGGTCAGATGGAGTGGCTGCATCTTCAGTAATGATCCTAGCAGCTAGTCCTTCTGTCTTTGCCTTGAAAGCCGAATCATACAGAATCTGTAGGTCCTCAGGCAACAGTGTTTCCTCCTGAATAGGGGAAGGGAGATTTCGGCACGATTCCGGGTCTCTTGGGTCAGACGAAGTAGTTGCATCTTTGGTAATGATCCTAGCAGCTGATCCTTCTGTCTTTGCCTTGGAACCCAGATCATACTCAAACTATAATTCAAGAGATAGCACTATTTCCTTGTGGACTGGGGGAGGCAGATTTTGGTAAAACTCTTGAGGGTGGCAGAAATTATAAGACTGTATCTGAGCTCCCAAGAGTTCAATTTCATTCTCATATTTTTAAACAACCCACTCAAGGAAAAGTTTATTCCGGCCGCCTGGTATTTTTGACAATACTGCTCTGAAAAATTCTTCATTAAGCTCAAACTCTGATAAAGTTTCTCTGCATTCATCTAAAGCTTCATCAAATGGAATTTCCTCCCAGGATTTGGTCATTCTCTCTTATTGTTAATACATGGAGCACTTGGCTGTAACATTTGGTTCATTCCTCAGTGGAGCCTTTGATTGAAATTGAAGTGGAGTCGCCAGGTGGATGTCTAGACTTTGAAGTGCCTGATCTCTGTCCACCATCAAAGACCAGAACTAAGCGTGAGAAACTTTTGAAGAACAGGAGCACTTTCTCCAGTGGGGTTTAAAGATGAACAAAGCGCTTGAATCCCCAATGGAGTACATAGGTACAGGTCGACCGGGGCTTTTACAAGTCGGTTTCTTCCTCTGTAGGGTTGCAGACTGGTTTCATAAATTTATCTGAGGAGGTCCCCAGTGGAGTCGCCATTATGTTATCACTCAGGTTGTCCCTAG
>APFE030741526.1:84956-99343 GCA_000404065.3 Pinus taeda
GGGATAGCCACACAGGATACAATTATTGGTTTGCTGAAAGTACGGAATGGACATCAGGGATGAAAGGCAAAGGAGAATCATTTCATCATGCTGAAAAAGAGGAGAAATGGATGAATGGGATCCAGGAGCAGTTAAGAATTCCTAAAACATGCACTCATATGTGAAAGACACAGCGTAAACAAGATCATTTAAGAATACATGCTCATAACTATTTCTAAAGAAAACATTGAGAAACGCAAAAATTGAACTTAAGGTGTAATGAAACAAATCTTAAGCTATTCTTTTTTCCTGCAATTTAGAAAGGCGGAACGGTGGTAAAAAACATAAAATTTAACAGAGGAGAGGAACACTTATTGGATCATGTAGAAGCACAGGAATTCCATAATCATTCCTTTGGCCAAGAGAAAACATCAAGTAGTTTCGCAATCCATGCTTTCAGCAATCATTGATTATGGAAATTATGACAGTTACAGTGCGAGTCTCTGCTCGGAGAAAATGCTGCAAAGAAGACTGACCGACAACTACTACCAACCAACCAACCCCTCACAACATTTCCCAGGGTGGTATTTATAAGCAAAATATCGGAAAGACATCATTACAAGTGACCTAGACAGGTCTGCTAGAAAACTCTTCAAAATTCTAAGTGTTGCTGGAATTAAATGCAAGTAAATCTTTTTGGCTGCGCTGGGGGCAGCTGAATTAGAACAGGTGACGAGGTGGCCCTTGGGGGTTAGACGCGGTGCTGCTGAAATGATTGTGCTTCGGGAACTGCAGTTCGGCTCAGGTGTGAATTAAATGCGCAATAATTATGATTTGAGAGCTTCAAGTGGTTTCGCCCTCTTTCTATGAATCTGCTGGAAGATATTAAATTTTCTCCTGCTTCGGGCTGCTCCTCAAGATTTTCACTGATACTCTTTGCTGCTACATTGATGGTTTCCACCGTCGACTGATACTCTTTGACACGCTTGTAGCTTGATGACTTGATCTGATACATTTTAAACTCTGTCACTGATCTGCTGCTGTCTTTAAACCAGATCATTTTTGCATGATCGGGCGATTTTCGGGCTTTTCGGCGCGCAATGGGCTAAGAAATCAGAAGATTCCCCAAAGATTCCTCGAAATGGCCTATTTCCTGTAGCGATAGGCGATTAGCGCTTCGTGCTAATCGCGCATCGAAAACTTCCTCTGTTTCTTGTTCTTGAGTTCCAAAGTGCGATTTTTCTTCCTGCTTGAAGTTTCAGCTTTCTAACTGCTGACGTCAGCATGATGTCAGCTGTACGGCAGATGATGTCAGCTGTGGGGGTTCCCTAGTATAGAGTGACGTGGTGAGGTGCTGATACTGGAGGTAATGCGATGAAGAAACTCCGATGCGATCACAATATCGCATCGGCGGGGAACGGAGGGTGCTTGAGTTGGACATTCGGCTCTTGCGACCGCCGACCGCTGATATCGCAATATCGCGTCAGGCGGTGACGGATGGGTGATTACCTGCATGGAGATGAGAGTGCGATGTTGCAATGCGATCTGGCTTTAAGGTTCTATGGAGTGTAAACTTGGGAGGAAAGAGCAAGTGAGTGGGTGCAAAGGGCATTTGAGGTTTAGGAAGGGGTCCGATTACCTTAGAGGGATCTTATACTTTGGAAGGAGTCCATTGTATCTGGGAGATGGTTTGGAGGTCAAGGGTTCTTGCTAAGTTTCAGATAGACTGAGCAATTCCCAGGGGTACTTATGGTTATTTTTCAACCAGGGGGAGGGATATTACGTAGGGGAATTTTACTTAATATTACTAAGGGGATGGGAAGAATAGGGGGCTAAATAATAATGTTAGTGGTTAATATGGAGGTGGTAAGAAAGCGCTAAGTTCAGGAGACCTTTGGCTGTTACAAGGGGGTAGAACCATGCTTAAGAGAAAGTATGGAACAACTTTGAGTAAAGCCAATCTTTACTCAGGCCAGTATTATGAAGACAACGGAACTTAAGAGGTGTCAAGCAGATCTTGACCTCTTTTGGGTAAGTTAGTTAATGATTGGGGAAAAAAAAGAAGGGAAGTTAGTTATACCTCTTTTGAGCTTCTTGCATACAAATTCTTGTTGATTGTGTCCTCAATGATATGACACCTGAAAACCTAGAACTGGTCAGCAATTAGGATTCAACAACCTCAGAACTATCTACCCAGCCTACTTACCTAGCATTTTTTCTTCTTTTGTTTGGGGGTACACTTAGACTTGCAGACCCATCATTCATTGTTCTTTTGATGCTTTCCTATCTACACACTACCCTTATTTCTTCCAGGGCCCAGATTAAGCTGTTGGGCTCCTCTACTTCTTTACCTATCTAAGAATCTGCCAAGATTAAACTGTTTGGACACATTTACAATCTCTATATTCTAAAATAGGAAATTTAAACCTAGGGAGACCAATATTAAACTGTTTGGACCTCCCTTTAACTGAAAAATGGCAATACCGGGAGAAATTTACAAAATTTGGAAGGCAGTTGAATGAACTTGAGGTAGCCTTCTTCACTTGGAGACTGTTAAGCAAATATGGAGCATTGCAGCAGGCAAAGTACGACATATTTGGCCTGTAAAATGCCAGTCATGAAATATGAATAACTTGCTGCAGCAGGAAGCTAACAGTGGATCCACTCAGGGATGGCTTCTCCTTGTGAGAAGTCAAGAACAGCAGGTCAGAACGCCTTGGCCTTTAGTAGTTGTTGTTGTCTGCAAAATTGTTTTCTCCGGGTGCGTTATTTTTCCTACCTACTTACCCTAACTGGCACTTACATTGCCGTTAGGTGAAATCAAACAACCAGTGCATCCATTTAAGCCACTGAGAAATAAGATGAACTTGCTGACTGATAGTTTCTGAACGTGAAAGCATCATTCGGGTGTATGCCCTCATAATCAAAATTGTGGCATATACCGGTTGCTGTTGAAGTATGTGGCCTTCACTCAGAAAGCACTCTAACGAACTTGGGTTAAGCAGAAGTTCCATGTAGTCTGCGATGGGATCAATAAACTTATCATGTGAGAGAACTTCTTCTGGGTCTTCTTGGTCAGACGGAACGACTGCGTCCTCGGTGGTAAGCCTGACAGTCGACCGTTCTGTCTCTGTCTTGCCAACAGAGTCATACAGACTTTGTAAATCAGCAGGTAGCAGCATCACCTCCTGAGTTGGGGACAGGAGACTTCGGCATGATTCAGGGTCTTCTTGGTCAGATGGAGTGGTTGCATCTTCGGTAATGATCCTAGCAGCTAGTCCTTCTGTCTTTGCCTTGAAAACTGAATCATACAGAATCTGCAGGTCCTCAGGCAACAGTGTTTCCTCCTGAATAGGGGAAGGGAGATTTTGGCACGATTCCGGGTCTCTTGGGTCAGACGAAGTAGTTGCATCTTTGGTAATGATCCTAGCAGCTGATCCTTCTGTCTTTGCCTTGGAACCCAGATCATACTCAAACTGTAATTCAGGAGATAGCACTATTTCCTTGTGGACTGGGGGGAGGCAGATTTTGGTAAAACTCTTGAGGGTCGCAGAAATTATAAGACTGTATCTGAGCTCCCAAGAGTTCAATTTCATTCTCATATTTTTAAACAACCAACTCAAGGAAAAGTTTATTCCGGCCGCTTGGTATTTTTGACAATACTGCTCTGAAAAATTCTTCATTAAGCTCAAACTCTGATAAAGTTTCTCTGCATTCATCTAAAGCTTCATCAAATGGAAGTTCCTCCCAGGATTCGGTCATTCTCTCTTATTGTTAATACATGGAGCACTTGGCTGTAACATTTGGTTCGTTCCTCAGTGGAGCCTTTGATTGAAATTGAAGTGGAGTCGCCAGGTGGATGTCTAGACTTTGAAGTGCCTGATCTCTGTCCACCATCAAAGACCAGAACTAAGCGTGACAAACTTTTGAAGAACAGGAGCACTTTCTCCAGTGGGGTTTAAATATGAACAAAGCGCTTGAATCCCCAATGGAGTACACAGTTACAGGTCGAGTGAGGCTTTTACTAGTCGGTTTCTTCCTCTGTAGGGATGCAGACTGGTTTCATAAATTTATCTGAGGAGGTCCCCAGTGGAGTCGCCATTACGTTATCACTTAGGTTGTCCCTAGGCTCCTAATAGGGATACGACCGAGGTAACCACAAACCAATCTTTGGATTACAGGTTCTAGCCCACCTGCAATCAGAGAGGGCTCTCTCGTTATGATTCAACCTTAGTTGATGATTTTAGGCTATCTTTCTGACTTCAAGGGAGTGTTGTTTGTGATTGGATGGGAGGTAGGATTCCCGAGGAAAGAGGCAAGGTAAGGTGTAATAAGTTTCGAACCATTGGGCATGGAGTCACGGATTGAGGCTTGCAAGCGTTTTCTTGGTCATAAGGGGATACGGAGCGGGATAGCCACACAGGATACAACTATTGGTCTGCTGAAAGTACGGAATGGACATCAGGGATGAAAGGCAAAGGAGAATCATTTCATCATGCTGAAAAGAGGAGAAATGGATGAATGGGATCCAGGAGCAGTTAAGAATTCCTAAAACATGCACTCATATGTGAAAGAAACAGCGTAAACAAGATCATTTAAGAATACATGCTCATAACTATTTCTGAAGAAAACATTGAGAAACGCAGAAATTGAACTTAAGGTGTAATGAAACAAATCTTAAGCTATTCTTTTTCCTGCAATTTAGAAGGCGGAACGGTGGTAAAAAACATAAAATTAACAGAGGAGAGAAACACTTATTGTATCATGTAGAAGCACAGGAATTCCGTAATCATTCCTTGGCCAAGAGAAAACATCAAGTAGTTTCGCAATCCATGCTTTCAACAATCTTTGATTATGGAAATTATGACAGTTACAGTGCGAGTCTCTGCTCGGAGAAAATGCTGGAAAGAAGACTGACCAACAACTACTACCAACCAACCAAACCCTCACAACATTGCCCAGGGTGGTATTTATAAGAAAAATATCAGAAAGACATCATTACAAGTGACCTAAACAGGTCTGCTAGAAAACTCTTCAAAAATCTAAGTGTTGCTGGAATTAAATGCAAGTAAATCTTTTTGGCTGCGCTAGGGGCAGCTGAATCAGAAAGTGACAAGGTGGCCCTTGGGGGCTAGATGCGGTGCTACTGGAATGATTATGCTTCGGGAACTACAGTTCAACTCCGGTGTGAATTAAATGTGCAATAATTATGATTTGAGAGCTTCAAGTGGCTTCGCCCTCTTTCTATGAATCTGCTGGAAGATATTAAATGTTCTCCTGCTTCGGGCCGCTCCTCAAGATTTTCACTAATACTCTTTGCCGCTACATTGATGGCTTCCGCCATCGACTAATACTCTTTGACACGCTTGAAGCCTGATGACGTGATCTGATACACTTTAAACTCTGTCACTCATCTGCTGCTGTCTCTAAACCAGATCACTTTGGCACGATCGGGCGATTTTCGAGCTTTTCGGCACGCAATGGGCTAAGAAATCAAAATATTCCCCGAAATGGCCTATTTCCCGTAGCGATGCGCGATTAGCACTTCGCGCTAATCGCGCATCGAAAACTGCCTCTATTTCTTGTTCTGGAGCTCCGAAGTGCGATTTTTCTTCCTGCGCAAAGTTTCGGCTTTCTGGCTACTGACGTCAGCATGACATCGGCTGTACGGTGAATGAAGTCAGCTGTGGTGGGTCCCTGGTACAGAACGACATGGCGAGGTGCCGATACTGGAGGTAATGCGATGAACAAACTCCGATGCGATCACAATATCGCATCGGCAGGGAATGGAGGGTGCCTGAGTTGGACATTCGGCGCTTGCGACCGCCGACCGACGATATCATAATATCGCGTCAGGCGGTGACGGATGGGTGATTACCTGCATGGAGATGAGAGTGCAATGTTGCGATGCGATATGGCTTTAAGGTTCTATGGAGTGTAAACTTGGGAGGAAAGAGCAAGTGAGTGGGTGCAAAGGGCATTTGAGGTTTAGGAAGGGGTTCGATTACCTCAGAGGGATCTTATACTATGGAAGGAGTCCATTGTATCTGGGAGATGGTTTGGAGGTCAAGGGTTCTTGCTAAGTTTCAGATAGACTGAGCAATTCCCAGGGGTACTTATTTTTATTTTTCAACCAGGGGGAGGGATATTACGTAGGGGAATTTTACATAATATTAATAAGGGGATGGGAAAATATAGGGAACTAAATAATAATGTTAGTGGTTAATATGGAGGTGGTAAGAAAGTGCTAAGTTTGAAAGACCTTAGGTTGTTACAAGGGGGTAGAACCATTCTTTTAGGAAAGTATGGAACAACTTTGAGTGAAGCAGATCTTTACTCAAGCTAGTGTTATGAAAATGATGGAACTTAAGAGGTGTCAAGCAGATATTGACCTCTTTTGGGGAATTTAGTTAATGATTGGGGAAAACAACGAAAGGGAGTTAGTTATACCTCTTTTGAGCTTGTCGCATAGAATTACCTGTTGATTTTTTCCTGAATGAGATGACACCTGAAAATCTGGAACTGGTCAGCAATTAGGATTCAGCAACCTCAGAACTACCTACCCAGCCTACTTACCTAGAATTTTTTCTTCTTTTGATTTGGGTGCATTTAGACTTGCAAACCCTTCATTCATTTTTCTTTTGATGCTTTCCTATCTACATACTACCCTTATTTCTTCCGGGGCCCAGATTAAACTGTTGGGCTCCTCTGCTTCTCTACCTATCTAAGAATCTGCCAAGATTAAGCTGTTTGGACAGATTTACATTCTCTATATTCTAAAACAAGAAATTTAAACTTAGGGAGACCAAGATTAGGTTGTTTGGACCTCCCTTTAATTGAACAATTGGCGATACCGAGACAACTTTCCAAAATTTGGAAGGAAATTGCATGAACTTGAAGTAGCCTTCTTCGCTTGGAGACTGTTAAGCAAATATGGAGCATTGCAGCATGGAAAGTACGGCATATTTGGCCTGTAAAATGTCGATCATGAAATATGAATAACCTGCTGCAGCAGGAAGCTAACAGTGGCTCCACTTGGGGATGGCTTCTCCTTGCGAGAAGTCAAGAACAGCAGGTCAGAGTGCCTTAGTCTTTACTTGTTTCTGTCTTCTGCAAAATCGCCGCCTGCTTTCTTCTGCGTGCTTCAGTATTATAAACTCTAAGAAAGACAAAAACTGATATACACAATTATGTACAAACCAACCACCATCTGCCTTTTTCAAGCAGGAGGATCATTGTAGTGCTTCAACATTCGGCCATTACTGGGCCTTCTTCGGCTGTGCTGTCATCAAGAGATTTCAGAAAGTAGGTGTTATTGCCTTGCACAGCGCTGATAATGTATGGACCTTTCCACAAGAAATCGAATTTTGCGTGTTTTCCCTTATCTTCTCTTCGTGCATCACATCTTAGAACTTTGATGCCCACCCAGAAATCTTCTGCTTTAGTCTTCTTATCAAACATTTTCTTGAGGTTTTCCTGTAGACCCTTAGCTCTGTTGAAAACTTGTTCTCTGGTTTGTTGAAGGTGAATGGTCTGATTAAGTCTTCTTTACATGTCATTTGGTTCAGCCTGAATTCCTTACAACAGTTTGATAGTAGGTATGCCCAGAGATGAAGGAAGCTTGGCTTCCATGCCATATACAAGTTCATAGGGACTCATCTCGATGGATTTTTTGGTGGACAGTCGGTTTGCCCATAGAGCATTAGTGAGCTTTTTGTGCCAGTTCTTTTTGTTTTCTTCTAGCATCTTCTTTATGATATTGATGAGGCTCTTGTTGGAGGACTCGGCCAAGCCATTACCTTGCAGGTAATAAGCTGTGGAGTGACCTAAGGTAATGTGGTATTTGTGACAAAAGTTAATGATTTTCTTAGATTTGAAAGCAGCAGCGTTGTCGGTAATAATTTTCTCCGGGCAGCCAAATCTAGAAAGGATGTTGCTCTCAAGGAATTGGATGATGGTGGAGTCACTGGCTTGCCTACACGGGATGGCTTCAATCCATTTGGTGAAATAGTCGGTGGCTGTTAGAATCCATTTGTGTTGGCCTGAGGAAGAGGGGTGGATTTCTCCAATGAAGTGAAGACTCCATTGTTGAAAAGGTTTCTCGGTTGAAACGGGCTTTAGGGGCAAGGGCAATAGTTTTCTTTTTCCTTCAAAGATTTGGCATTTGTGGCATGAGGCAGTAAACGTTTTCACATCTGCAAATAAATAAGGCCAGTAATAACCAGCTCGTAAGATCTTGTCCGCCGTGGATTTCCAATATAAGTGTCCTTCGCAGTCACCTGCATGAAATTCTTTCATGATGCTGTTAGTTTCATTTATAGTTAAACATTTAAGCAAAATACCTTCATAATTTTTCCAAAACAAAGCACCATCTATGACACAGAAATTTGATGATTTCATCCTTAAAAATCTTTTCTTGGTTCTGGACAATCCTGGGGGAGCGCACAGGTTTAAAAATACAAAGCAAATATCAGCGTACCAAGGGGGCTGTATGAAAGTATCACTGATCCGTGGAGTCGCCAGCTCTGATTCATCATCCAGTTGATTAATGTCCAATGCTTGGAAGTTTGTTTCAGCCATTAGCTTGGCTAGCCCTTGTCCTTTTACGAGCTTGGTGGGCTTTATCTCAATGTCGTATTCAAGGATGCTAGCAATCTATTTTCCTCTTTTGCCTTCTAGTCCTTCTTGAGTTAGTTTATCCTTTACAACAGCATTAGGGACATATGCGATCACATGGGAGTACAGGATGTAAATTCTTAAGTCTTTGATGGCTTTGACCAGGGCATAGGCTTGCTTCTCCATAATCTGAAATTTTAGGGGTGCGTCTCTCAAAGCTCGGCTGGAGAAAACAATTGGTTTCTCGTTGCCCTGATCATCTTTCTGCAGAAGGACTGTGGCTATGGTGTGTTCAGATGCGAAGGAAAAAATGATAAAATCTCTGTCAAATTGAGGACTGGTGAGGACAGGTGTTTGAGTTAGGGCAGTTTTTATACTCTCGAAAGCTTGCTTGGCCTCAAGAGACCATCTTACTTTGACGTCCTTTTTTAGCATGTTGCTCAATAGCCTTACTAGCTCGGCTAAATTTGGGATAAATCTCCTCAGGAAGTTGATCTTTTCGAGGAATGCTTGCAATTATTTTGTGTTTCTTGGGTAAGGGATTTGAAGGATAGCTTGAATTCTTTCTGGGTCAATTCAGATCCCATATTTTGATATTATATGCCCTAAAAGCTTGCCTTCCTCCAGGGCAAACAAAGACTTCTTAGTGTTCAAGGAAATGCCGTATTTCCTACAGGTGATGAAAATTTTCCTTAAGTGCTTAAGGTGTTGTCGATCGGATTTGGAAAATGGGGTCAGGTCGTCCAAGTAAACTACAAGGAAATCGTGTATCTCCTTGGCAAACGTAATATCCATTGCCCTTTGAAAGGTAGCGCCGGCATTTTTCAGCCCAAAGGCATTTTAACGTACTTGAAGGTTCCCCAGGGTGAGGTAAAAGCTGTTTTGTCCTGATCATCTGGGTGAACAAGGATTTGGTTAAATCCTGAGAATCCATATAGTAGAGAGATCCTAGAGGAACTCACTACTCTTTGCAAGATATGATCCATTTTGGGAAATGGGTAGTGGTCTTTTAGAGAGACCTGGTTTAAATTTCTCAAATCTACACACAGTCTTATCTCTCCTATTTTCTTTCTGGTGGGAACTAAGTTAGACACCCATTCCGAGAATCTAATGGGCGCAATGATACCTGCTTCAAACATTCTTTTTCTTTCTTTTTCAATTAAAGGAAGAAGCATGGGGTTGATTCTACTGAGTTTTTGTTTGAACGATTTCTGATTTGGTTTTAGGGGAATGGTATGCTGGATTACTGAAGTGTCATAGGACTTTAAGTCCTCATAACTCCAGGCAAAAACATCTTGAAATTCTTTGAACAAATCCACATATTTCGGTTTTTGGTCAGGAGGCAGATTTCTGGATAGTTTAATCATTCTGGGTTGTTTTGCTGTTCCTATGTTGTGTTCCTCTATGGCGGCGTTCAAAGGTTCCATCTTTGGTTTTTTGGACACATCGTTGTCATCAAACATGTCTTCCAATGGAGTAAGGCCAGCAGGCAGAACATTTCCTTTTAGGTCAATAAACTCATGTTTCAATTCGACTGCCTCATCTGAACAAAGTTGTTTCAGTTGCCCTATGTTTGTACTGTCAAAAATAGTTGGGCTTAGGATTTGTTTAGCTGTGGAAGCTGTTGTAGTCAGGCATTTTTCTTCTGCTAACTGTCGTGAATCGGCCATCACATCCATGTCAATGTTTGTGTTAGAGAATTCGTCCTCCAGAGTCAAAAAATTGTTAATCTGGGAATCATCTTGGAATACCTGCCAATCCTCGACATTGTTAGGGACTCAAGGTCTGTGTTTTATTTCAGCAGTGAAGTGGTGATTTGGTCCAAAGGGAAACCTACATGTGCTAGCGAAGGTGGCTAGGCTATGGGCATGAATATTATGATCTCGTGCAATTTTGGCCAGCTCAAAATCATTGAAGGCGCTAAGCAATTCACTGGCAGCGGCTCTATAAGCTCTCATTCTACTATCATTAGCGACAAAGTTGCCCTTTATCTATTGTATGATCAGATCCGAATCACCTAGGATGGAAATGGTGGTAGCTCACAGGGTTTTGAGCAACTTGAGACCTAAGAGAAGAGCTTCGTACTCCGCAATATTGTTTGTACATCTAAAATTGAGTCTATAGGCATGGCCTTGTGCGTGATTCTCGTGAGTATTGTAAATCCATACTCCAGCCCCTGCTCCTAACTTGTTAATTGAACCATAAAACTCTAAATACCATGTGGCTTCTCATCCAAGGTGTGTATTGGGGATTCAAGTGGTATGTGGAGCGGATGAGCTGGTGATTTCTGTTTCGGGGTTTTCTTCTTGCCCTGCGTTGGTTGCCTTGGCTGTTGAGACAATTTCATGGGTATTGGCAACTGATCTCTTGTTGACATTGGTTCCTTGCTCCAGAGATGACGGCTTGTCATGAGTTGGATGGCTTGTGTCATCATTAAACAAAATAAAAGAATCTATATCAGAAAGGATTGAGTATATTGGAAAATTTTGGGGTTTCTCCTCACTACTTACCACATACTTCATTAATGTTTCTCTATAAAGTCTCTTTGGTTGCCCAAAGACCGATATGGTGGCATAAGAGAGGTCGAGTTGAAGGGATCCTTGCAATTTTGCTCCCCACGATCTGGATAGCAGCATGCCATATTTTGTGGGAATGTCAGCAACTACTACGTCCATTAAGATTGTCTTGTTGGGAAATTGGACTAGGGAGACACAAAGGTCTTTGCTTAGGCCTAGACATTTGACCTGACTTGAATCAAACAAATACAGATCTTTGTAGGGTCTGGTGACATCGAGATTCAACCTTTCCATTACAGCTTTGGGCATGAGGTTATGTGAGGCGCCTGAGTCAAACATGGCATTGTGCAGTATCTTATCGTGTATGTGCAGGCTGACATAGAAAGGCGGGACGGGTCCGTATGTTGTTTTTCCATCAACTTCTGGCCTGAACAGTAGTTCAGGGGTATCATCTAAAACGTTCACATCATCCCTAACTTCTGGCAATTGAAGTGATTTTTGAATTTGTTGTCTATATACATCATGCTTAACCAGTTCTGGGAGGGGAATGGAGATCTTGAGTTTTCCGATTTTTGTTTCTAAACTGAATGGTTTTTCCACTGGATTTCAGGCATTGACAGCGGTGAACTTTTCTTTTTCAGGAATACTCCCTATATTTTCTTTTGGAGCGTCAGTATCACGGTGTATGACCGTCTGTGGTATCTCTGTTCTGGGAAGATTTTCAGGAATGCTCTTAAGATATTTTTCCAGATGGGAGGTGGGCAAAGGCTGCTCAATAGAATGATGTGTATCTGTTACATCTTCCATAATAACCTGATGAGGATTTGGGACATGGCTGTCAGCTGGTTGACTGTTAGTGCTCGTCCCTTTAGCTTTTTTGAGCTGTTTTCTATCGCTTGCTTTGCTAGGTGGAAGAACATCGGCAGTCTGTGTTCTTAGTTTGTATTGCTTATGTACCTCGTATATAGCAGTGTCATATCATTGTTTAAAGTCAAAGGACTCACCTGATTTGGTGCGGAATTGTTTTGTATCAAGGTATGGTCGGTTTTCTTCTGTGAGGAAGGTTTGCTGCTTGTTTTCTGAATCAACCAGGTTCATTAGGGTCCCGTCTATGGGCTCAACGGATGTATATGCCTCAGCATAGTTTTCTTGAAAAGGAGGTCTAATGTCGTGATCCTGACTGGCCCTACCTACGTTCAAGTTTTGGGTCTTTCTGAAGTTTGGGTTCCTGGTGGTATTGGGCTGTTAACCTTCCCATGAATTTTTCCTCTCAACATTGTCTAATCTGTCTCCCAGCCAGTTCATGGTACTAACGACCGCATCTAGCTTCTGCTCAAAAGAGGAAGGTTCTTCTTTGAAAGTGGTTCTCCTCTCAGTTCTGGTTCTGTTTCTTTTAGCGATTAGATTTGCTTCCACGCTCACTGCAGCGTCTTGCATTTCTGCGAGGCTTTGAGGGGCTCTTTCCCTTAATTGATACGCCATCTCAGCATCAAAACCATCCGGAAATTTGTATAATGCAAGGTCAGGTGGAGGTCTTAAATTTGGTGGTATTGCGTTGTAAACATTGTTAAATCTGGCGCAGTAATCTAGAACAGCTTCCCCAGGTCCTCTCTTGATAGTATCATACTCAGATAGTATGTGCAATGGGTCCTTCTTTTTCTCCCATCTGTTAATGAATGTTTGGTATAAGGCTTCTGAGTTTAGTATAGAATTAGGTGGAAGAGATCTAAACCAGGTTCTGAAATCACCGGTCAAACTTTGGACAAAGATCTTCATTCTTACACTCTCATCGTCTATCTCATAACTCTCAAAATAATCCTGCATTTTCTTTGTATGTTGTAGAGCGGTGCAGGAGGTTGTGCTATCGAAATAAGTGATTTTCGATTGGTAGTCCTGAGGCATATCCCCGGGATTAGCAGGTAATTGTAATGGTGCATATCTAGCCATGATGACGGGGATGAGCGGAACACCTAAGGCGACAGGGATTACGGGAAGAACAGGGGAAAAAGGAGTAGTAGAGGTGGTAGGGATATGAGATAGAGGTGTGGCGGAGCTACTTGGAGAAGGGGGTGATGAGCCAGGGGAACTCGGGGTCGACCGGAATAATACTTTGACAGGGGTTGGTACAACAATTGGCTGAACTGTTTGAGGACTGTTACACTGAAATTTGTCAGCATGACTATCTGCAGTTAATATGGCTCCATCAATAGTCATATTATCCTCCTTGTCAAGCCTCATACCTCTGCTCTTCATGTCAAACTTCAAAAAGAGAGAAAGTCACTTAAAAACATGTTTATCTCTGGGTACGCAGGTTCTCTCAACCTTGCCTGCGTGTACGCATCCCAAACACACTGTACCTGCGTACTTGTACGCTCTATAAGCCAAAGGATGGGTGCGTACCCCTGTAAAGGTAAAAAGGTGCGAGTTTCATCTTTAAAACGTTACTTGTGGTCACTTCTAGAGCCTTCTAGAAGAGTGTTTGACGTGTATTGAGCGCCTCCAGATGGTTCATGCATCCCTATGATAGAGGAACTTATCCCATCAAGAGAGGAGCTACCCCATCCAAAAGAGGGAGTATCCCATTGATGTTGGAACTGAATAACTTCCTCTAGAACACTATAAATACAGGCATTGGGCCAGAGGAGGGGAGGTTGAAAGCTGAACATTCCAAAGGGTAAATGCTGCTGGAATTAGGACTTCCATTGTAAACTTGTGAGGAGAGATTACCATCCTTTCTTGTTGCCATATTGGAAATGGGTGAGCTTGTCAAAGTAGAGGAAATCTCTTGTTGGACCCTGGGAGGAGCTTGCACAACACCAAGGCTCAGGTTGTAATGGTTCCTTTTTTGTTTCCTTAATACAATAAGTCCATTCTTCTCAATGATTTGTTGTTAATGAATTATTTCATGTACTCCTTGGTCTATGTGATGAATATGCTTTGTTTTATGATGAATATTCAGGTGTTATGTAATCGTTTGCTTTGTTAGTGCATGCAGGTCTTAAAGTGAAGTAGGAGCTCATCTGGATCAGCAAAGCTGGACTGCTACAAAAAGCGTTGGACCTAAGGTAAGATCGGAAAACACTTGATCTCTCATAGAATAATGTGTGTTTAGAGAAGGATTGCTCTTGTTTGGTTTGTTTGTCACTAGAGAGTCTTAGACTCCTAGGGAGGTTAGGTTTGTCCGCAAAAATAACTCTTCCGCATGACAAATTGGCGACTCCACTGGGGAATCCATTGATGTGTTTGATTTTTCCTTTAATCATTGCTTTGATCTGA
>APFE030741526.1:101773-114012 GCA_000404065.3 Pinus taeda
AGGGGACTCTTGAGCTAAGGTTGCTCTCCTCTGCCAGCTAGATTCTTCCTCCATTGTACAACCCCATTGCAGCTGGGGATCCGCGGGGAAGAAGAGTTCCCAAGGAGTAGGTTGGGAGGTAAACCGGTGGGTCTTGATTCGGATCAAGCGCGTCATCATACACTCGCAGAAGTGACCGGCAACGAGGAAATACCAGCGACAAGTTGGGTCATTTCACTGTTTTAGCTGGGTCGTTTCAATAGGCGACCAGCTCCCTGTTCAAACAATATTGCCAGAACTTGACGAGGAAGGAAAAATTATATTGGAACCAGAAGCAGTCACAGATACAAGAACTCGACAGCTATGAAATTGATCAATTTCATAGTATATCATCAAGTGGAAGAACTTATCCGCTGAAGATTCCACATGGGAGGATGAGAATTTTATACAGAAGCATCCAGAACTACTCAAGCATTGAGTACAACACTTTTTTGAAGGAGAGGGGCATGTTAGGTCCCTATAATACTAGTGATTCCCCTATTACTATTGTAGTTGTATCCCTTATTAATATTATTGTCCCTATATTGTTATTATTGTGCCCCATAGAATCCGTCTATTGTTATTTTTGTGCCTTTATATTATTATTTTTAGGTCGGATTGGTTATATTGTGACCCCTTAGACTCCTATATATAGAAAGGAGGTTTTGTCATTTGAATCATCAAAGAATTGTTCATTTGTGTAATGTAAAGGAGGTTTCCCCCTTGAAGAGGTTGAACTATAATGCGTTGATCTATATTTTCTATCTTTTTGTAAGATGGTTTCATAACAATGTTAGAAGAAATGGTTATCATCAAAGGAACTCAAGACAGAAAGACTTTAGAAGTACCTCAAGGAAATCTCCATCTCCCAGGTACCAAAGTTTATTTCTTGGTTATTGTTATTCTTGTACAAACTTTGGTCACATGGAAAAAGATTGTAAATCATATCATAAAGATAGTTGTTATGGTCCCCAACCATATCACAAAGATAGATATTATGGTCCCCAACAATCTCCAAGGAATAATTTTGCAGGAAGAAATCACGAATTCTTATTCATGAACAATGTAGAATGCTTCAAGTGTCATAATTTTGGTCATATGGCACGTGATTGTAACTTAACTTGGGCTCTTGCACAAGATAGAACCATGCAAAAGAAGAAAGTTACACAAGTATGGAGAAGGAAGCAAATACAATCCGAAAGTCCCTTGAACGCTCGAGCCAACAACACATGTTATTGGCCTGAATTTTGACAATCTGAGCATTTGATGGGAAGACTCTGCCAAAAGAGATGATGCATACAGTTAGGGGGAGCCTGTGATTCTTGATCATTATTATAGAAGCTATTAGTGAAAGGGTCCTTATGAAATCCTTGTTGATCTATATTAACAATCATTCTTTGATAAATATTATTTCTCTGGAGTACTCCATTGAAGAACATGATCTTGTAACCATTCTTTGGACTGTTGTTGAAGATGCTTTCCACTTAATCACTAAGTAGTAATTGGAGCAACAGAGAAGGTCATCTAATACTAGAGAAATAGGGCAAATAACTATGGTGCTGATATTACAGATGTTAAATGTTTCGACTCAGGGATTTGATGTGACAACAGGTAAATTATGGACACTAATAGAGGCAATAATAAAATAAACAGATACATCTGAAATAGAGCATGAAGCAAGAGCAGTTGGCAACATCTAACCAAAACTAAAGCATTGCAAAAAGATGGCTCATAAAAAAAGACTATAGAAAGGAGAATGTTGTGTAGTCGAATATAGCTCAGTAACTTAAGGAGAAGCACATAAATACAAAGGAACTCTTATCTAAAGAGAGATAGAAAGAAAGACAATTTCAATGGCATTTTCTCTTGATTCAAACTATGAAGGCCTCTTAATTCTGACTGTGGAGAAAACAAAAATGGATTAAAGCATAAAAAACCTGGACTTGATCATTTGGTGTGTGTCTATTTGCAATTTGTTTGAAAGCATTGAAATGGAGCATCCTTAAGCATTGTTGAAGCCATGATCAAGTAGTTCTGAGACATAAAGAAGGGATAATGTGCTAATTGATGATAAAGAATCAATCCCTCTATCTTGAGTAAAAATAAGAGCACTATTATAGGGGGAGTAACATACTCATGAAGATCTGTTATTCATAAAGAACAGAAGCAGTTTGACAGGGGGAGTCTCTGAGCACTCCTTTGCCATTGATGTCAAAGGGGGAGAGAAGAAGAATATTGCCATCAATAACAAAAGGGGAGATTGTTGACCTAGATTGTGATTGATGTCAATATGGCAATATTCTAGGAGAAGTGGAGCAAGAAGCCATGAGGAGAAACCAGAGGAAATCCAAGACAATCAAGCCATTGGAGAGAATATTGGAAGTCATAAGAGCTATCAAAGCAAAGGAGATCATTGGAAGCCACGAGAAGCAAATAGGAACACACAGTGGAAAAAGGCAAGAACTAAGAATCAAAAGAGGAACACGCATCAAGAGGAGAATCCAGTGGAAGAATAGTTAACAGAGGAGCCATATCATGCGATATTGGAGGAATAACATAGCAGAGCTATCAAAGTGTAAGAATGGAGGAGTAGAGCTATCGGAAGCCAAAGGAAGAACTATCGGGAGTATCGCATATGCCAAGAGTATAATGGAGGAGTACAAAGAGCACAGGAGTATATATATATATATATATATATATATATAATAACACGGACCCGAATAGGTTATAGCAACAATCCTTAATATGAAATCGTATCCGCATTCAACAGCTAACTGGCGGGTTTGTAAAAATGGTAGCGGTTTTCGGGCAGACTCAAGGTTGTAAGTGGTATTTATGGCTAATCACCTGATACCATTCATTGAACGACGTGTGGCAGGAGAAGGAGAGAGGAAACCGCCTTTTTGGGCGAGTAATCCTCGTGCATGTAGCTCACTCGATATAGTTGTCAAGCATTGGATCAAATGCGGTTTTGATCTATGATGCAGGATCATCGAGCAGCTTTGTTGGTCGGGAGTAATATCAATCGTCGAATGGGATGGTAGGATCTATGGTGGAGGATTGATCTGGAAAAAGGTAAGCATCGATAAACGCACCAAGGCTATGGAAAAGTGGAAAATGCAAGTTTCTGTGTGCTTGTGTATATTCCCATTATGCGAGGGTTATAATAGAATTAAAGGGAAAGTTGTCGAATGTGATATGCTATGGACCCGACAAATGTATTAACAACCGTTTAATATCATATCGTGCCTGCATCATCAGAATTATCATATCATAAGTCTTAACGGGACGCCACATTGAAACATCTGATTGCGATATACGTATGCGGACCCAATGATCCTATTATATCGCGCCCTAATGGCATATTGCGTCTGTCGTGTCAGGAGTTATGTATCACAAAGTTTAAAGCCCATGTCATGTTAAAACTGTGATTGCAATAATAACGCGAACCCGACTACACCATTGCAATATGATTTAAAATATTATCACATCCGTCACATATCGCATATATTGTAAAGTCTTGCCACACTATAAAGCGCCAATGCGATAAAGTTGTGGAGGAGCGGACCTGATGAAGTTATAGATGTGGACGTAATGTATTTGAAGTCCAGCCTTAAGCGTTCGGTCGGTTTTGCTGTGTATTCCTGTGTATTCCGATAAATGTGTTTCCCGAGGTTTTTAAGGCCAAAAGCATAGATTAATGTTTCCGATAGTTTAGTGGGCTTGAACAATTGTGATTGCGATTGCGATTGTGACGTGGCCTGTGGGACCTCCCTGTTGGTATTGTCTCTCCAATGAAATCCTCTATAAACAATGAAGTCTAGTGTATGAATATTATTAAATGAAAAGGACCTCTCTGATATTTTTAATAAGAAACATTTCTTTGTATTTCGGCCACTCTTCCTCCTGAACGTGTCCAATGAGCATTGGTGAACACGAAGAGATAGAGGAAGCCAGAGATCAGGAAGCCAGAAGGTCAAGCGAGCATAGAGAAAGCAGAAGTTCAAGTGAGTGAAAGGGAAGCCAAAAGTCAGGTGTATCAGTATAAGAAAATAGAGAATTTCCTTTATGTTGCTGTTGAAAAATTGGAAGAAACAGAGGCAGTCGTAGGTCCAACAAAACAGAAAAGGGCCGAAGGTCCAACAGGACATGAGGCATTTGAAGGACGAGCATCTTTGTTGATCGTGTTACCCTATGAAAGACTCATACCTGTGATGAATTAATTAGGTACACAATGCAGTCTGAAGAATGTCAAGTTTGTGATGTAATAAATAAAGTTTTATCTGACATTGTTTGGAGGGGGAAGTAGCCAGCAGAGAAGCAGTCATGCTGAAGCATTTACTGTGACAGTTAGAATAGATTCTTGAACAAAAAGTTGGTTCTTGTGCATAGGTTAGTGCAGCTAATAGTAGACTCACTAAAGCTGTGTGGATACATTATCAGAGATCATGATGGCTATTGCAGACTCTATGTGGAAAGTATGAAGAGTTGTAAAGACTCCTTCATAAGAAGATTGGTTGCCATTGATGTTGTAGCATGGAGACTACAGTGAAGTTGTAAACAAAAACAACTTAGTAAAGAAGAGTTATGAGAGCAGAACATTACTATCAAACATGCCTTGACAAGATTGGGTCAGTGCCCTTGGGGTTGGTGTCTCAGAAGTTGGAAGGATTGGTGTCCTTGGGGTTTGTGCCTTAGAAACTCAAAGCATTGGTGTCCTTGAGGTTGGTGCCTCAGAACTGGAAGTAAAGGTATCCTGGGAGTAAGGATTATATTAATAAAAGCATTTATTCTTGTTGTTCATCTTGTGTTCTGAATATAAATCTTTTGATTGGTAAAATAACAATTGAAAAAGAAATACTGATTCACCCCCCTTCTCAGTTTTTCCAACAGACAGTTGTAGACACAGTTGATTCAATGTTTTTTTTTTCATGCTTTTCAGTTGCAGGTGTTGTAGTAGCAGTAACAATAGTGTGAGATGTTGCATGCAATACATTCCATAGGTGCAGGATAGGGGTGGTTGAAAATCCTTTTCTTGCTGAGAGGGAGTGTTGAAAAATGTAGTAAGAAATTCTCAATTTGATTTTTCCTTGATTAAATTGAGAAAATTCAAAATTCCACATCAACAGACAACTTGGAGGAGTAAACTAAAGTGAAATGGCACTTGTCACTCAGTAATTAGCTTAGTTAATTCACATTAGGGGCAATGACGTTCAATTGTATGTAGTGATTCCTAAATTTTAGGAGCCTAGGTTGAGTTAATTTCAATTGTAATAAGTTAAACTAGTTATAACTATTAACATAACTAGCTGGTGGTCAGTTAAGTAGTGGGACATAAGTCTACCTCAAAGATCATCTAATTAAATGACCAATCAGCAAATAATTAGCTCATGTATGAAAAGACTACAAGTTTCCCAGTTGTGGTGGAGCTTCCAAGGCATTTAACTAGTAGTTATAAACTTGTCTTGAGTGTACAGGTGTTGCATGTAGTCAGATGTGTTATCACTCAAAATTTCTCTAGAAGTTATTAGAAGAAAGAAAATGACTGAGGTAACCACAAACCAACTTTTAAGCATAGTATCTAGCCAACTTATGGCTCAAAGAGGGCTCTCTCTATATGATTTAGCTTTGTTTGCTAGGATTTCAGGCTAGTTCTGAATGTTTAGGGTTTTTTGATGGGTATTGAAGATTGGATGGTGGAATTGTTAAAACAGATGGATAAAATGATGTCTTTAGACCATTGGGCTATGGAGTCAACAGAAGGGCAACAGAATTGGAATCAACTCACTAAAGGGAATGTTAAAAGGGCAAGATAGCAGAGAAGAGTGTAGGTCTTTGGGCTAGAAGGGTGAAATGGTTTTAATCAGGGTGAGAGAGCAATCAAGAATTCTCATACTGGGACTTAAACAAGGAACATAGGGTAATTGGAAACAAAGGGCAATTAAGAATCCTTTGCTATAGATTATAAAGAGACAACCTAAACTAAGGAGCAACTAAGAATTCCTTAACTTAGATATCAGTAGAAAACGTTCAAATGCATAACAATTAAAACAGAGTGCAATTAAGCAAATTCTAAGATATCATTCCATGTTATAGCATTTAGATTCAGATACACATTGTGGAAAAAATTTTAAGAAGGAAAATAGCAACGTGAGAAAATACTTGTCTACACTTCACTTTACACATGAATCCTATGAAATATCTTGTCTTTATTCATCAATCCAGCGTGTTGGCCCAGACAGTGATACAATAGATTTACAGCCTTTTGATCAAGAAGTCTATAGAAATGTTTAAGAATCCACACTTACATACTTCGATTTTTGAAGTATTTATACAAAAAATTATTACCAAATATCTCAAACTAACTTGAGATTTAATCTAGGAGATACAAATATCTTCTTGCAAGAAGATAGAGACATCTATTGAACTGCTTTCATGTTGTCCCTTTTATTGTGGTGTTGCTGGCTTTTATAATTTGGTTTGTAGCCCTTTATGCTCTTTGTTGTTTGAACTTTCACACTAGAGGCTTTAGTTACTTTTTTCTTTCATCTGATACTCTTTGGAACTGATACTCTTTAGCCATGCTGACCTGTCTCTACCCTTTACTTTGCTAACTATACATTAACCTTTTTACTACATTTTACTATAGTAAATCAGTCAATTTTTCCCATAATTCTGCATCAGGTAACTTGATTTTCGACATCCTTCTATATATCTCATCTGCCTCTATGTACTTAGCAAAAGTAGGCCTAGTAATGAATAGGTGTTTCACCTCATTCTGGAAGAAAAACATGTTTTCAAATGTCTGGTAAAGAACTTTACCTGTTGGAAATGTCTTTATTGATGATGTACTGACCTGTTCTTTAGCTAGGTCTCTGATTTTGTTGTTATAATCATGTTGCGTCATGAGTTTATCATTTATGACCAAGGGACTGGGTAACCCTTTGTCTCTTAAAATTTGAAAATTGGTCATAAATCTATCAATTGTGACCTGCATATTTTGACACTTGTCCTCCAGGTTTAACATTAAGTTTCTCTTGGAAAGGACCTTTCTTACCTCCAAAATTGTTTCTGTCCTATCCTCTATATCCAATTCTTGATACTTGTTCTTACTATTGAGAAAGTGGATAAGTCTGGTTGCATCATTAGGCATGTCTCTCAGTTCTTCCTTGACTTTTTGGATAGCTTAAGTAGCTACCTTTATCAGGTCTTTCTGTTCAAAAATCACTTGAATTGATGGCCAAATATCATTGACAGAGTCAATGATATTGGCCCATAATAGTTCCTTGGCTTGCCCAAGGGGTTCCTTTAATGTTATATCTTTCTCCATGGCCTTTAATCTTTCATTCATTCTAGTAGCTTTCTACACTCCTTCCTTGTGCGTGATCTTGTCAAGCTTGCAATCTGTTTCCAAGCTTGTCACCTTTTCTTTCAGTTTCTTCATTTTTGTAGCCTGAATAGGCATTTCCTCCATGGCTCTGACCAACCCCACTGCTTTTTCTCCTGATGCACCTGTTGCTGATGTAGACTCTGTTGAAACTGGTTGTGCTATAGGCATGAGAGTTGTGGGAACCAATGAGGCTGCCAACATTGAAGGGACTGTTGTTGAGACCGTTGGGATGACATTTGCAGATGCAGTGGCAAAATCACTTTGCTTCAATTGAATTAAAGTGTCTAATTCCTTCTCTGTCTTCCTTAACTAATAATTAAGTTTTAGGACCAAGTCCATCAACTCTTCATGTCTGGTTTGGGTCTCTAAGACCTCCTGTGTTTGGGGATGTTGCAGCTGAGGTATCTTTAATTGATTTTTTAGTGCAGCAATGCCATCATTTTTCTTCTTTATCAGCTGTTCAGTGGCTTTGATATCTTTGGGATCATGTCCCAATTAAATCACTAAGTCTTCCAAAGATTTGATTCTAGTATCCTTGGCCTGTGAAGAGGCCTTCTCTAATTGATATTGAGTTGAGATATTTCTCAATGAATTCTGTAGTTGATGGGCAGCTATGGATTTACCTGTGAGGGTGGAGCATATCATATTTCCAGCCTATTTGTGCAATTCAATTTGGTCTATGGGATGAATATCCATTGCCATCACTTCAAAATCAATTCTCTTGTAATCTGTCGATGTCCTTGGTTGTTGTGCAGTTGGTTTTATGAAGGACATCTGTAATTTTCCCTCCTTGATGTCAAAAGCTGACATCAACCTTGTCTAATTGGTAGGTGTGAGTTTTAGATACTGGGCATAAGTTTGGGCCTTTAGTTTCTCATTTCTCATCTTGATCTCTTAATATCTATCTTTTATATCTGTATCCTTATCAGCAGGCCTACTGAATGAGGATACTTCTACACTTAGTTGTCTTTCCAAAATCTGGGTCTGTGATGTGGATGGCCCCTGTGTTTCCTTAGATAGAGCTGTGCCTTTACTTCTATCTAGCTCAGTGTCAGTTATTTCTACTGAGCCTTCTATGTCTTCTTGCTCTGAAACAGCGTTTAGCCTAGGCCTTTTGCTCTGACTGGTCTCATATTGTACATTTGATGTGCCCATTCCTGAACTTGAGGGTTCCTCCCTGGGCCTTTTGGGGTTCTTTTCCTCATTTTGAGGAGTTTTCATGATAGGAAGGGTGCTCATGGCTGGCTCTTTCTGTTCAGGTACCTGCAAAAATGAGCTATCATAAAATTGTCTTTCCAAGTCACATAAGGCATTCTCTACATCTACCTTTGTATTGTCTTCGTTTACAAGAGTGTTTTCCACCCACTCAGATTGATTTGCATATCTTTCTATCTCTGGAATGGGGTGGTGAATATAAGGTCCCAACTTGGCCTTCTTTCTCAATCTGGTCATAAATTCTTGAGAGTCATACCTCCACATGAAACTCTTTTGGAACTTCATTTTCTGCAAAATTTGGTCTGCCTCCTTCCCTGCCTCTCTAGAATTGCAGATGAAGGGGACTAACTAGTTTTTTACTTTGAATTGTGATATTTTCTTGGCTGAGACAAAATTTATCTCATCAGAGTTCATTATTTATCTATAGTACTCTAGAGAAAATAACCTCATGGGGAGGTATTTGGGTAGTTTATATGGTGCAAGCTGGAAACCATAAATTCTTATCTCTGTGTGGTTTTGGTAAAGGTACCAATCTCCCACTTTGCTTTGTTTAGACAACTGAAGGACCCTTTTGATCTCTGGACTTATCTTGGGTGGAGGGATTCCTTTAAGCATAGTCATGACTGGATGAATAAAAGAATCTATGAAATCTGAATAGGTATATATGGTGATTCAAACTTATGGAATAGTGGGGTCCAAAATATGGCAGACCTGGGTTGGCCTTTGGTATCCAGCTTCTGGAGGGGAAAAGGAAATATGCATGGCTGATAATATAGGAACATATGGTAGAGGACATATGAGTATTTTAACGCTCTTTCACTGTGCATCCTAACAAAATGTTCATGCATTATCTTAGCTATAAACTCAGCATAATTGTACAAAACAACAGGAGGTTGTCCTGGGGTATAGATTGACATGAAGGCCAAGATAAGTTCATCAACAAATTCATTGACGGAGCAGCCTAGGACACATGATATCATGGTGATGACTTATTTTCCCCTTTCAAAGAACATGGAGAAAAGATATGGGGGGATTCATAGGAATGTGTTGTTCTTCAACAATGAAATCTTGAAACAATTGGGCCAGTCTAGAGGGACTTAACTTGGAATATTGGTCTAAAAAATATCCAATTGAGAGTGGAGTCAGGTTTGGTCCCGGTTGGAGTTGCAGCATTCATTTATGGAATTAGTTATAATGGTGAATAGAATCTTTTGGTCAGGAGACATAATAGCTCTTAGGCTGGGAATGTAACAGGGATGGCACTGGTAGACAATTTCAGGGAAAACATGTACCTGTGGGAACTGGTATTTGGGCAAATTTGACTCCCAAAGGCCAATATCATCAACATGATTGAGGTATCTGTCCCTACTTAAATAATGGATTTTAAGCAGGAGGTTCTGGGTAGATGTATCCTTAATTTGGAAATCCCTGTCAGCCAAGGGAAGGTGGTCGAGGTCCAAATGGGGAGTTGTGATAGGTCTGATGTCTAGGGAAATAAGGGTAGCCATAATTTAGTTCTTATGGATTTAAATTAGGCTTTACAAGTTTATTCAGAAGTTTTCACGACAGTTGGGATTTTTCAGAGGGTTTTTTCGTGGGTTTTAAAATTTAAAGTATTTATTCAATTAATTTTACTTAATTCACTGTACAAGGCTGAACATTTCCAAATTTGAAAGGGCGATTGATAATTTGTGGTAAAATACCTAGAATTTGGTGAATAATATGCAAATTTGGAGGCAGATGCAAAGGTTTGAATGGTTCTAGTATGGACTGAGAGGTCGACTGGGGTCTTTGTAACTTTCTTCAAAAGTGAATTCAGAGTTTAAATGGTGAATTTGGCATTTGTAGGAATTTACACTGGTTTGCAGAGAAAATGAGCGAAAAAGGGTAAAAAGGGTTTCTCAGCCTTTTATGGAGCAATGGTTATTTTTTTGGCGGGTGATTTCGAATGAACAACAGGTGGTTTGGCGAGTTGAACTGGGAGGCAGTGTCCTAGGTCATCGCACCACTTATGAGGCGAAGGCGGTTTTCAGGAGGGGTCACCCGATCTAGTCTAGAGATTGACATGTAGCCTTCGAGGGGTCGGGGAAAACCACTTTATCGGATGGGTAATGTTCGTCCATCGGGCATGCTCGATATGGCTATGGACAGTTGGATGAGCGGGAAGTTGATCCAATGGCAGTCGGGCGACAAACTTGCGCGAAAGAAATGAACGGGAGTTTATCGGGGGCCGATGGTTTAATCACAAGTAATTTATGATTATTTAAGGTTAAGGAGGGGTTTTATTCATTTTGTCAGGATAAGGGGCAAATGTATTAGTTTTTATTAAAACTAAGGGTTGGAGGCATTTACATAGGGATTTAGTTAATGTATGGGAAAAGGGTTTCATTGGGGAATTATATAACAAAGTTAATAATTAATATGAAATGTGGTGGAGTGGGTTTTTCCTTGAGTAAAAAGCTAAAATGTGATTTTTGTGCACATATGCTCAATACTTAGGATAAAAAGGTTTTTGTGGGTTTTTGGGTGAAAAGGGATTTACATGGGGGATTTTCACTTTTCCTAGGCAAATGGTATTTAACCTTAGGAAATGGGTTTTATTAGGGAAATGAGAGGGGGGAATGGATTTTGTGAAGGGAATTCTAGCACTTGTGTCCATAATTCATTAAGCCGAGGGTCCAGTTCCACCAAAAGTTAGAGAAATGCTCTGAGCTTCTTTAACTTGTAGGGTTTAAAGTACTAGAACATACTTGTGGACAAGAAATTAGTAAGTAAGTGGAAATATGAATGAGTGGGAGTTAATCGTATGAGCTTGTACAACTTTGCTTTTGCCTTTATAATTAATCATACATATTGAAATATGAGTGTAAGCATGATGCATGTATTTTGATCCAATTAACTTTATACTTCAATAACCTTTCTTCTACTTACTCATTTCTTACCCTAACATTTTTTCTTCATTTATTTGGGTGCATTTAGGCTAGCAAACCCTTATTCTATCTTTTCTTTAATAAACCAGACTATCTATTTCTAACCTTATATCATCTAAGGGCTCATATTAAACTAATGAGCTCCTTTTATTTTCTCTACCTATCTTATGATCTGCCAAGATTAAACTGTTTGGTCAGATTTTATTCTCTACCTATAGACATAAAATTCAAAGCATGATATAATCAAGATTAAACAGTTTGATTACCATGGATTGTGGCATGAATAACAAGCTACACACAATTATTATTATGCATAAAAGTAAATAGTAGTGGCATTTAGACTCGCTCACTTTCATGGTCTCTTTTTGTTTTTTTTTTGGTTCATATATTTTCATTTTTTGTCCTTTTCTCATTCTTTTTGTCCTTTGATTATTCTTTTAGGACAGACCCTCTTTACATTTTTTAATTTTTTAATATGGAAAACATTTGTAGAAAGCAAAGGTATGTACAATATTACAAGGCTTAACCTTAGTCATTCAAAATTATGACTCCTATTGGTATAGGAACCTAACAAGATGATCAACCTAAGGAATTGCACAATCCATTTTGGAGAAATTCCTATATAATAGGGGTCTAATTTATGAATAAACATTGTAACAAAATAGGAGATCACTTAGAGGCAAAAA
>APFE030741526.1:116106-127600 GCA_000404065.3 Pinus taeda
AGCAAGGAGAGATAGGAGGTAGAGCACATAGAGAGGATTTGTGTACTGTAGCAGACCATGGGCCACAGACATTAATTCTTTGTATCCGCAGCCATATTTCCAAATAGAGAAAGAGAGTGAAGCAACCTCACCTTCTAGTTGGGTTTTCTCCCAAAAGAGTTTCTCAAAGAGCATGTCTTGTGTATTATGTGTGTGCGAGATTATTTTGTCGTTCTTTACTTTTCTGCATGTCTTACTTTTACATGCATGCACTAATTACCATTAATTTTACAAATCTTGAAAGTAAATAAATTGTAATAGTGTAGAATATCATATTTTAATATAATTTTTATCAAATTTGTTGTGTTGAACTATCTAGTGGAATGTTGAACTGTCTAGTGGAATATCCACGGAAGTTTATGGATCATTTGGTATTAGAGTGGTTTTCTTTGGGTATTTTGTGGAGATTGCAAGGATCTAGATCGGTGAGGCCGAAAATCATAAAACCCTAATCATGGGTGACAAATATGTAAACGAACCTCGTGATCATATAGAAGTGAGGTTTTCACCACTTGAAGAACATGTCGCGGATATAAACCGCAATGTCAACCACCTCATGGTGGCCCTAAGTAATAAGATGGGGATATTTGGAGAAGAAGTGGGTTTGAATGCAAAGGAAAAACCAGAAGGGGGATTGGGAAGATGCAGATAACCAGCCGAAGAAATAACCTGAAAAATATCAACCCAGTTCAAGTGTTGTGAACCAATCCCTATTTAAATTGGAAGAAAAAGTTGATAGCATTCCATACCATGATGAGATCAATGCTCTGAAGCTGAACCACTAGTTGCAGCAACTGGAAGTTTATTTCAGTGTCCATCAAATTGAGGAAGTGGAGAAGGTCTCATTCGCGCATCTGGAATTGGAGGTCCATGCACTAACTTGGTGGGAGATCCACATGGCAACGCTGAGGTTAGAGGGAGAACCTCCAGTGACTAAGTGGGAGGATTTCAAAACCCTTATTAAGTCACAGTTTTATCCCATTGGATACGTGGAAGACCAATGGATTATATGATATTACTTCAAGCAAAAGTTGTGCCAAAGCATTTAGGAGTACACCACATAATTAAAAAAGATTTCTATAATGTTGGGTATATCTTCAAATAACCTAGATGTACTCCTCAAGTATTTGGGGGGTTTGCACCACCATATGCATGAGCAAGTGATGTTGTTCAAGCCCAAAATGGTGGAAAAGACTTATGTAAAGGCACAGTTCCTGGAGAACATAGGCCTGAAAAGAGCACAATCAAGTGGATCGAAGCAAAAGGAGAAACAAGACGATTCTAAGGATGGAAAGAAGAAGCAAAAATAGGGAAAAGATAAAAAGACGATAGCCACAACAAACTAGTGCAAAGAACCTAGAAACCACTGCAATATTAATGGCCATACAGAGGAGAAGTATTGGAAGTTGCATCCATAGCTAAACCCAAAGAACAAGAAGAAATATAATAAGAAGAAGAATCTCATGGAAATTGATTTGAGAAACCAAGTTGAAAGCAGATCAAACGTGGATAAGAAGATCGTTTATACATCACTGTAGAAGGAGGTGAATCTCAGTAGCTTTCAACAATAGGAAGAGAAATAAATGACCAAACTCTTCCATGTAAAGATACAAGTCAAGAAGACAAATATTGATGCTCTGTTTGACTCAGGATTGTAGGAAAATCTCATTGCAGTAGATCTGGTCAAGAAGTTGGGGTTGGAAGTTCGTGATCATCCAAACCAATATCCACTGGGATGGGTACATAAGGATGCAGACCTGAAGGTAACAAAACAATGCAAAATTAGATTTGCTATCAGTGCTAATTTTATTGATGAAGTAGATCTAGTTGTGGTTCCCCTTGATGTATGTGGAGTCATGTTTAGGATTCCATAAATGTACATGTGTGATGCAATATTCATGAGGAGATCTAACCAGTACCAGCTCATCAAGGATGGAAAATCATTAATCATCAACGTGCACAAAGGAAAGTAGAAAATTTCATTGGTAAGTGCTAACCAAGCCAAGAAATTGATCGGTTCCAGTAAGAATTATGTTTTATTGTTTTTAAGAGAAAACTAGTCTGTAGAGGAGTCAATAAGAGGCAAGGCATCCCTAGAGTGGTGTACTAAGAAACAAAAACAACAATTGGAGGAGATGTTACAGGCACACAAGGATGTGTTTCGAGAGCCTAAAGGGCTACTCCCTAAGAGAGAAGTGGAGCACGAGATCCAGCTATTTCCATAATCCCCATTTGCTAAATATCGAGTTGTACAAGAAGTCTGTTATAGAAGCAAGTGAGGTGAAGAAACAATTGCAACAGTTACTAGAACAGGGTGTCATTCGACCGAGTACATCACCATGTGGGTCACACATCATCATTGTGCCAAAGAAGGATGGGACTTGGCGGATGTGTATAGATTACATGGCGTTGAATAAAATCAAGCTCAAGAGTAGATACCCCCTGCTCGGGATAGATGATCTGCTAGATCAATTGCAACAAGCAAAGTATTTCACCAAGATGGACTTGAAGTTTGGATATCACCAAGTTCAAGTCAAAGAAGAAGATACATGGAAGACCACCTTCAAAACCAGACAAGGTTTGTATGAGTGGTTAGTTATGCAATTTGGCCTATGTAATGCGCCAACTACATTTATGATATTAATGAATGATGTACTACGCTTTTATAGATTCATTTTTTATTGTCTATTTGGATGATATACTGGTATATAGTGCTACCTGGGTGGAGCATATTTCACATTTGACGTGGGAAACATTGAAGAAGCACCAGTTGCTAGAAAATCTCAAGAAGTGCGAGTTTGTGCAACAGTCCTTGGTGTACTTGGGATATGTGATTGGTGGAGGGGAATTGAACATATATCCTTCCAAGATGGAGGCCATCATGAAATGGCTGATGCCTACTAATGCTACTAAGGTTAGGAGTTTCATTGAAGAAGCACAGTACTTGAGGAAATTCAGAGCCTCGTTTTTAGCGGTACCAACACCAATCCATGCCATAATAGCAAGTGGAAAGAGTTTCCAATGGGGAAAAGGGAAGCAGAAGGCTTTCATTGAGTTAAAGAAGAAGATCAATGAAGCACTAGTTCTGGCATTACCAAACTTGCAATGACCCTTTGAAGTGGAGACAGATGCAAGTGGGTATGTTTTGGGATTTGTCTTAATGCAAGGAGGAAGGCCCTTTTGCTACCATTCTAAAGTATTTTGTTATCACCCAAAAATTCTCAAAACATCATTATGTCAACTCTGATTTTGTTCATGATTTCAAGGAGGTCTAAAAGTCATTTTAGTCTTGATAAAAGGGTAAGTGATAGGCTTTGAAGACTTAAATTTCATCTTTCATTTCCAAATAAAGTCCTTTAGGTTCACTTCATGGTCAAATAGGTCACATTTTCCATTTAGAAGTCATTCCATTAAGTTTAGGGTTAAATTTTTGCAATCATATAGGAATCCGCAATTTCGTAGCGCAGATAGTCCAGAAAAGGTGATTTGCGCTACGACACTGTTGTGTATGCTCTTTTTTTTGTTTTTAGTAGTCAACTTCCAAAGGGGTCACTGAGAAATTGAAAACTCATTTTTGAAAAATGAAAGAGGTTTTTATTTCTAACATACTTAACTACAAAAACCTCTCTCAGTTTCTTTAAATTCATTATGAGGAGGGAGAAATTGATGACCCAACTTGCATTACAAAACTATTGAAAGTCATTGAGAGGAAAACTTTGTTTTCTAGTTTTAGTAGTTCACTTCATGATCAGTTTCTGGCCAAATGCAAAAGTCTTTTAGAATTATGAAAGAGGTTTTTCTTCATAAACTTTCTAGCTACAATAATCTCTGTCACTTTCCTTAAAAGTGTTACCAGTTGAGAGAAAAAAGGCTTTCTTTGAAACCATATTTTTAGAAATTAGAATTTTCTAGTTTTACACATGTTGTTCAAAGACAGTTTCTGGACAGTTAGGTCATGGATCAACAGAGAATGGTCTTCATTTTTGTTTTTATGTGGTTTTGGAATGTAAAATCAAGATACAAGCATTAACCCTAAGGCTAAAGAAACTCCACCAGCAAAAATCAGTAAGCCTGTAATGACCAGGTCAAAAAGATTTGTTAAGCTGAAACCTAGAAAGCAGGTGAAAGAGCAAGTGAGTAAAACATCAGTGATTATTCTTCAGACTCCTCAATCTACAAAGTAAAAGATAGCTCAATTTAAATAAATAACACAAGATCAATCAGCTGTCACCTTTGAAAAGCTAACTTTGTGACAAATAACTTGTTGTCCAAATAGTTCTTTACAGTTGTCATATTTTCAAGAGGGCAGTTTGGATTATAAAGGGAAATTGCCATGAAGATGAAATCATAAAAAGGATGCTTTGTGTTTGGATAGGAGCCTATAGAGATTTAAATAATCATGGATGACCTCAGCCTCACACATGCTTTCATCCAGACAGGTTACATGTATTTCTAGCAGGAGTTGCAAGGGGATTTGTGTGTTTCTTGGACTGTTTTGAGCTGTTGGTTTCAAAAGGAATTTTCAGGAAAATGAAGATGAGTTTCAAAAATATGAATGAGGTTTTTTCTAAGAACATAACAAGGAATAAAAACCTCTTTCTCAGTTGTAAAGTATAATGGTTTAGCCACTTGACAGACTTGTTGTAAAGGATTTATGCCTATAAGTAATGTAAACATCAATATACAGAGGGTTGGAAAATGTTATAGAAAAGAACTACTTTTGTAAATGAGGTGAAGGGACTGATATATACAGAAGTAGTTTAACTTTTCTAAATCTGAGATTCTTAGTGTACTTCAGTGAGCTTTATATTTTATATTTGATATGTTTTACTTCCATAGTCTTAACGCTTATTACTCATAATTCATTGAGGAACATGCTCTAACTTCCTTTAAGTGTTAAACTATGGTGAATTGAGTTCTTGGGTCCTATATTTGGATGTTTTTCTTCAATGTTTTAATACTTATTACTCAAAATTCATGGTTATTCATGCTCTGACTTCCTTTAAGTATTAAACTTTGATGAATCACTTTTAATACTTTCCTTTTGAATACCTTGATGTATCATTACTCAGAATTCATGCCTACATGCTCTGACTTCTATGAACTTCAAGTTATTAAGACTTTCTTGAATGTGTTACTCTTTCATTGAAGTATATACAAGCTTGTGTTTTATAAGAAGAGATATTTGTTATCTTTATCTCTATCACTGACTCCATAGCCTAATGGTAGCAAGTCTCCATCTTCCAACCTATAAACATATAAAATCACAAACCATAGAGTTAGCCATCTATCTATATCTTTAATAAATATCATTAACCCCTAAGAGAGCCCTCTCAGGCTGAGGAGGCTAAGCCTCAGCCAAAAGATTGGTTTGAAATAGTTACACTGAGATTGACTTGATGAACAACCTATCAGGGTCTTATTTTGGTGATAACATATTTCATGGGGAATTTCTTAACTACCCTACCTATGATAAGGAGCTATATGCCATGGTGCAAGTTGTGAAGAAGTGAAAGCACTATCTAATGGGAAAGGAAACAATAATCCACACAGATCACCAGCCGTTACAGTACCTGTAGGCCTAGAATAAGCTAAAACAGAGCAATAATTACAAGTGGATGGGGTTTTTATAGCAGTTTCATTTGGTGATCAAGTATGAGAAGGGTGGCACAAACATTTGGGCTGATATGCTTTCAAGGCCACCCACATAAAATATTACAGCTTTGGGGACTCTTATGCACATGGAGCCATTCACCCATGATGCATACAAAGATGCATCTTCAAAATATCAGGACTTCAAGGAGGTGTATCAACAATTGTAGAGTCAGAGTCATGTGCATGATAGTGACAACACCATTGACTACCATCTCCAGGATGGGTTACTCTATAGGTTGGATAAGTTATGTGTTCCTAAAGGTGAGAGTTTGCCGCTGATTAGAGAGGCTCACACCTCGAAGGTTACAGGGCACTTTGGTGTAGGGAAGACAATGGCTAACTTGCAGAGGTATGTGTATTGGCGCAAGGTGCAAGAAAAAGTAGCTAAGTTCATAAGAGGATGCATGCTTTGTTGTACCAGCAAGCCTAGCAACATGAAACAGGGTCGGTATCATCCCTCACCTATACTTACTCGTCCTTGGGAAAGCATTTCCATGGACTTTGTGGGATATTTACTGATATCCAGGAAGGGAAATGACTACCTATTTGTGGGAGTTTAGAGGTTCAACAAGATGTGTGTTTTGATGCCCTGTAACAAGACCATCAGCGGACAAGAAGCAACAAACTTGTTCTTTGGATAGGTATGGGTACACTTCGGTGTACCAAGGAGCATCATTTCAGACAGGGATACAAAATTTCTCAGTGCATTCTAGACTACATTGTGGGAAAATATGGACATGATGTTGAAGAGATCTACAACAGACAGATAGGCAGACAAAAGTAGTCAACGAGACATTGGTGCAGCTTCTGAGGGGTTACGTCTAGAAGCATTCGAAGACCTGGGAAGAAAATCTGGTATATGTACAATATTCTTGTAACAGAGCAGTCCACACTTCTACAGGAAGTCCCCATTTGAAAATTTTTTTGGATATTTGCCACCTTCACCTTTGGATATCGCATATGGGCAAGAAGGTGGAGTGAAGGAAGACATTACAAGAGATGCTTTGAGTGCTGATAAATTTATAAATAAGATCAGGCAGATCCATTTACAGGTACATGAAACATTGCAAAAGTTGCAAGTGAAGAATAAGGCCAGACACGATCAACACAAAACATAGAAACCATTCAAGGTGGGAGACAGAGTATGGCTACAGTTGAACAAGGAGATGTTGTAGGGGTCTAGCAAGAAAATCAAGGCTTTAAGGTATGGTCCCTTTGAGATACTGGAAAAGGTGGGTGATAATGCCTATCGACTCAGTTTACCACCATATATGCACATTTACTCAGTTGTAAATGTAGAGAATTTGAAACTTTATGAGCTTTCCATGCTAGATCAAGAAGAGGAACGGGTCCTACCTTCTATGGAGGATTTGGCACCAGACACTCAGGAAGAGTTGATAGAAGATATAGTTTTGTTGAAGAGGTCTAGAACTACAAGACAAGGGAAACAAGATCTTTGGTAGATTGGGTTGAAGGGACAACTTCCAAGCAAAGCTAAATGGTACACCAGAGAGAAGGTGGAGGAAAACTTTCCTAACCTCATTCAATAAAAAATTTTGGGGGCCAAAAGCCTCCCAAAATGGGGAGGTGTTATCCGAATTGGATCATTATATTGTTTTTCATCCATCTTGATGCATTTGGAGTGGAAAAAGCAGAGGAATAAGCTCATAGGACCGTTTTTACCAGCGGGACCCAGTTTGGCGAAATGGGGTTTGAAACCTTCTAGGAGCGTTTTGAGGCAACAATCAAAGGTTTCTGGTGTAAAACTTTATCGCTAAAGTGCCACTCTTTTTTCATAATATTCTACACACATAAAGCTTTCCAACAACACACGAATCACGTCAATTGGAATCTATATTCAAAAGTTATTCCACTCAGAACTTGACTTTCCTGTTTTCACACCTATAGTTTGGGAGGATGCCACGTCAACCCCCATTATTCATGGAAACGGGGCTAGCCACCTGTATGTGATGTAAAAGACTCTAGAAGAGTTTATTTTGTAACTCCAGTTAAGAGTTGATGTAGTCAAAATTAACCACTAATAGGCTATCGGGTTGTGTTATAACTGGACCACTAGGAGGAAGAGTCATTCCATTCTTTCGAGAGCATTTTGTTCCATAGTTGAGAAAAGATAGCCAGAAGAGATAGGAGAGAGCACACAGAGAGGATTTGTGCATTGTAGAAACCCACAAGCCATAGACATTACTTCTTTGTATCTGCAGCCATATTTCCAGATAGAGAAAGAGAGTGAAGCAGCCTCACCTTCCAGCTGGGTTTTCTCCTTAAAGGGTTTCCCAAAGAGCATATCTTGTGTATTATGTGTGTGTGAGCTTATTTTGTCATTCTCTACTTTTTTTCTTGATTTACTTTTACATGTATGCACTAATTACAGTTAATTTTACTAATCTAGAAAGTAAATAAAACTGTAATAGTGTAGAATCTCATATTTTCTATATAATATTATCAGATCTGTTGTGACAAACTGTCCAATGGAATATCCATGAAAATTTACAGATCAATACTTTAGGATCACAATCGTCCTTTTTTATTCAATGATCTAAATGGAGTATACTAAATGTTTCTTCAAGCAAAAGGTAGTAAAATACTAGAATTTTGGAGGTTAGACAATAAGGCAACAATAATTCTATGTTAAATACTATATAACAATGGATATATATATAAGGCATGGGGTCCAGCTACGCAAACAACCCAACTTCAAACCTCTATGGGTTTATAAGCTTTTGTGTGAGTGAGGGAAGGTGTTTGACTTATGGAATGAAATAGTAAATACTTCATGCTAGTAAGCCGTTGAAAGGCCCTATCAAGAAGGGGTAAAGACAAAATAACACTAGTTTAGACCATATAATGAATCAAACGTGGCACGGACTTGATCATAAAATTAACACATATTCTCGTAGATCGCTATGTAACTAAAGCCTAGATTTAAAAAAACGAAAGTGTTCAATATCTTACACATTCCATTGATGATTTAGCTTTATGTATGAAACCTTGACTTGATTCTCCAGATGAACTAGGTAGCAGAAATTCTAGAAGTCTAAGACCTGCTATATACCATGAAATTTTGTTCTCTGTCGATGTAGATGTATTGATAGTATTATCTGTTGTGGTGTTTGGCAGGGAATGAGATTTTATGTTTTTCCTGGATCTTGTAACAACATAGTCGTTTTGAGTAGCACTTATTGTACAAGCACTACGCCTAGTACCACAAGATAGTGAAGTCACAGGAGCACAATATATGGGAACTCTCGGTTTATAAAAAATACAGAGGATTCTACCAAAAGTGTTCAGAAATGTCATGGAAATATTCATCCACAATTTCCTTGCTTGAAACAGTACACAATGTTTTCAACCAAATAGATATTGTTGAAGCCCCATAATTTCTCTGCCACAAAATAAATCCAAGAATTTATTTTTAGAAAAAAAAAAAATGAGTTTTAGAAAAAAAAATTCTCATTTAAAAAAGTTATTATTAAATATTTATGAATGAGGGAAATTTAAAATGAATATTTATAAATAACAGTCATTATCAACCTGGAATTTAATGACTTATTTTGTGTTTTAGAAAAATTTTGCAAAAATTGTTAAAAAAAAGTTTTTAAATAAAAAAACCAACACTCACAAATTTGAATTTGATTAAAGTGTAAAATAAAAAACATAAAAAAATACAAAAAAAAATAAATCAAATTTTTTATTTAACAAATCAAAAAAATAAAATTCCCAATTTAATATTAGCAAATATACAATGTTAAACTTTTTAAAACTTCGTAACTATTCTAATTTTCCATATAATAAACGGTTAACTTTTAAACATCTCTCATACACGTTTTTGTCCCCCACGCCTCAAAAAAAAATATATATATATAACATAATTAACCTAACCCCTAAAATAAATACAATTAATATTTCTTTAAAAATTATATACATATATAATTTTTAAAAAATATTAAATTGTTTTATATGTATATCACTATCCCAACGTCCAATTTAAATATAAAGTTCGCTTTTAATGATGACAAGAGCCATCAAAATAAATTTACAAAACAATAAATTTGCGATAAAGTGAATTAAGATTATTTTTTTGGTATCCGTAGTTTAAAGAACTTATAAATTAGTTCAAAACATAATGGAAATTTCAGTTGTATTATGATAAAATTTGATAGAATTTTTTGAAAATTTGGATTATAGTTGTCAAATTTCAATATTTTGCGTGGTATATGTTTTTGATGTGTGGTGTATCCATTTCCACTATTAAAAAATTCATTCAAATGTTCCAATATCTTAATTTTCTTTTATTTGTTTTATTGATTCCGATAAAAAAATTGCCAGCCCAACGAATTTGTGACATACCTGAACAACACTTGGGTGTTTTATTGAATAATCTGTCATATCATCTATTTACTTGTTCTTTTGTTTTTTTTAATCTGCCACATCATCTATCTACTTGTTCTTTTTCGGTACATAGAACACTTTTCAAAGTATCCAACATATTCATGGCATGGCACTGGAACCCTGTGAGAGGTTATCATTAAACCCTTCCAACCACCCGGGCTATACATCATTGACAAATCTATCTACTTATTCATTAAAACCACGGGTTCCATTAAATAACTTGCCACATGGTCTCTCCTCCATTTATCTCAGTTTTCCAATTTTAATGGAGATTTAAATTTGTTTTGAAAACAATGAAATCTCTATTAAGATTTTCACAAAATCTGGCATAATTTTTAGAAAATCCCCATTGAAACGCTAAAGTTTTAACCTAAATTTTTGATAATGTTTAACCCATTTCCACCCCCAAAAAAAAAAAAAATCAAGTACTTCTTTCTATCAAATTTGTTAAAAAAAAAAAAAAACAAATTCCAGCTGTTTTTTTCACCTGCGGACAAATTTACGGTCGCCGTAGACAATCTGATTTTCCAATACAATTTGGTTTGATCAAATGACCTGCAACCTCATCTCTCCACTTTCCCAGTCTTCTGACGATATGCAGCTTTCCTGGTCCTCACTTCACGGCAAACTAATTGGGAATGATGATCCCCAATATCGCTGTCACGGTCTTGTCGAACAGGTACTTTCAGGGTTCCGTAGTTAGTTGAGCCTACGACCTTCAAATTTACGTCTGAGTGCCTTTTATTTTATCGTAGAAAGACCGCACCATGCTTTGAATACAATTTATAGTGTGAAGGGACGCTTGGAGCCATACTTCATGTTTTATTTATTTTAATTCTTTTTTGTTTACTTTGTTTTGAATTTTTGTAAAGCGGAATGTATTTTTCAAGTATAATAGTGATATTGTAATCTCGGGTCAAAAATAAAATATAAAATTTTTAGAAATATAAATTTTTCTCTAATTAGAATGGTAAAATATAATTAATAATTATAATTTTAGTTATAAATTATTATCATTTACAAGTTCATAAGTTCATGATATTATATTGTTTCATAATATTATAATATTTGTTACGATGAAATTTATTTTAAAACTTGATAATTTATTATAAAATAAGAGTATCAATTTAAATCTATTTTAAATTTAAAATGAATCTAAACTAATTTAAAATATGATTATGAAAAAAATGTAACTAGAATTAATCTATATTAAGAAAAGTCTTTATGTAGAAATCACATAACAAAAATTTAGAAATTTTTGGTGAGGCCTTTTGAATCAAGAAGTGTGGATCATCGTCTGGACCAGAGCAAAAGCTTAAACAAAGAGCAATGTTGAAACCATAATTTCAAATAACGAATATATTTGAACAATAATATTTAAATTATGATA